>SJXQ01008676.1:3599-29037 GCA_006408695.1 Aepyceros melampus | reverse complement strand
CACAGTCAAAGGCTTTGGCATAGTCAATAAAGCAGAAATAGATATTTTTCTGGAACTCTCTTGCTGTTTTGATGATCCAGCAGATATTGGCAATTTGATTTCTGGTTCCTCTGCCTTTTCTAAAACCAGCTTGAACATCTGGAAGTTCACGGTTCATGTATTGTTGAAGCCTGGCTTCGAGAATTTTGAGTATTACTTTACTAGCTGGTGAGATGAGTGAAATTGTGTGGTAGTTTGAGCATTCTTGGCATTGCCTTTCTTTGGGATTGGAATGAAAACTGACATTTTCCAGTCCTGTGGGCACCTTTGAGTTTTCCAAATTTGCTGGCATGTTGAGTGCCGCACTTTCACAGAATCGTCTTTCAAGATTTGAAATAGCTCAACGGGAATTCCATCACCTCCACTAGCTTTGTTCGTAGTGATGCTTCCTAAGGCCCACTTGACTTCACATTCCAGGATGTCTGGCTCTAGGTGAGTGGTCACACCATCGTGATTATCTGGGTTGTGAAGATGTTTTTTTGTATAGTTCTTCTGTGTATTTTTGCCACCTCTTCTTAATATCTTCTGCTTCTGTTACTTCTGTACCATTTCTGTCCTTTATTGAGCCCATTTTTTCATAAAGTGTTCACTTGGTATGTCTAATTTTCTTGAAGATGTTTCTAGTCTTTCCCATTCTATTGTTTTGCTCTATTTCTTTGCATTGTCACTGAGGAAGGCTTTCTTATCTTTCCTTAATATTCTCTGGAACTCTGTGTTCAAATGGGTGTATGTTTCCTTTTCTCCTTTGCTTTTCACCTCCCTTCCTTTCACACCTATTTGTAAGGCCACTTCCGATAGCCACAGCTTTGTCTAACTCAAGCCATAACATGTGGGGCCACCCAAGATGGACAGGTCATGTTGGAGAGGTCTGATAGAATGTAGTCCACTGGAGAAGGGAATGGCAAACCACTTCAGTATTCTTGCATTGAGAACCCCATGAACAGTATGAAAAGGAAAAAAGATAAGACACTGAAAAATGAACTCCCCAGATCAGTAGGTGCCCAATATGCTACTGGAGATTAGTGGAGAAATAACTTCAGAAAGAATGAAGGGATTGAGCTGAAACAAAAACAATACCCAGTTGTGGATGGGTCTGGTGATAGAAGCAAGGTTCGATGCTGTAAAGAGCAATATTGCAAAGGAACCTGGAATGTTAGGTCCATGCTGCTGCTGCTAAGTCACTTCAGTCGAGTGCGACTCTGTTGGTCCCCATAGACAGCAGCCCACCAGGCTCCTCCTTCCCTGGGATTCTCCAGGCAAGAACAATGGAGTGGATTGCCATTTCCTTCATTAATACATGAAAGTGAAAAGTGAAAGTGAAGTCGCTCAGTCTTGTTCAACTCTTCGCGACCCTAGGGACTGTAGCCTACCAGGATCCTCCGTCCTTGGGATTTTCCAGGCAAGAGTACTGGAGTGGGGTGCCATCTCATCCAGGTAGGTCCATGAATCAAGGCAAATTGGAAGTGGTCAAACAGGAGATGACAAGAGTGACCATCAACATTCTTGGAATCAGTGAACTAGGATGGACTGGAATGGGTGAATTTAAGTCATATGACCATTATATCTACTACTGTGGGCAGGAATACTTAGAAGAAATGGAGTAGCCATCATAGTCAACAAAAGAGTCCAAAATGCAGTACTTGGATGCAGTCTCAAAAATGACAGAATGATCTCTGTTCATTTTCAGGCAAACTATCCTATATCATGGTAATCCAAGTCTAGCCCCAACCAGTAATGGTGAAGAAGCTGAAGTTAAACAGTTCTATGGAGATGTACAAGACCTTCTAGAACTAACACCCCAAAAAGCTGTCCTTTTCATTATAGAGGACTGGAATGCAAAAGTAGGAAGTCAAGAAAAATCTGGAATAACAGGCAAATTTGGCCTTGGAATACAGAATGAAGCAGGGCAAAGGCTAATAGAGTTCTGCCAAGAGAACGCACTGGTCATAGCAAACACCCTCTTCCAACAACACAAGAGGAGACTCAACACATGGACATCACCAGATGATCAACACCAAAATCAGATTGAATATTCTTTGCAGCCAAAGATGGAGAAGCTCCATACAGTCAGCAAAAACAAGACCAGGAACTGACTGGCTCAGATCATGAACTCCATATTGCTGAATTCAGACTGAAATTGAAGAAAATGGAGAAAACCACTAGACCATTCACGTATGACCAAATCAAATCCCTTATGACTATACAGTGAGAGAGAAATAGATTGAAGGGACTAGATCTGGTAGACAGAGTGCCTGATGAACTATGGATGGAGGCTCATGGTATTGTACAGGAGACAGGAATCAAGACCATACCCAAGAAAAACAATTTAGAATGACCATTTAGTATTTAATTGTGTAACTTAGACAATCAAGGTGAGAAGAATGTCATCTACCATGACATTAATTAATAATGCTTTCCTTTTCATAAAGGAAAAAGAGAAGGTGAAGAAGGAATTAGAATAAGCTCAGCAATGGTGTTTTTAAAAAGAAGTGGAGTCAGTTGGTATTGCTATGAACTGGTAGATAAAATACAGGTTTTGCCACCAGCTGAAGCAGAGCATTCCTAAGAAGCCTTTCATAGGCTGAAAAGTCACAAAGAAAGAAGCAATTACCTCAGGACCCACCTTGCTAACAGATGCACAAAATAAATTGAGATCAAGCACAGATGCTCATGGATACAGTTCAAAGTGATGATGCTTGATGCTGAGAGCTGAGTGCAGTTCCCAGGGAAGGAGCTTGCTGTGCCTTTCTCACTGCTCTAGGTATGTACTGCCTCTACAATTGCAGCTGCAAAGCAAATGCTGAGTGCTATTTTCACTTTTTATCTTTTTTTCCTAAAAATGAATTCTTTAGATTACTTTAGATTAGTGAAAACAGGTACAAATGTAGGTCTTTCATAAAAGTGAGGTATGTGAGTATTTAGTCACTCAGTTGTATCCGACTCTTTGTGACTCCATGGACTGTAGCCCACCAGGCCCCTCTGTCCATGGGATTTTTCAGGCAAGAATACAGGACTGGGTTGCCATTTCTTTCTCCAGGACATCTTCCTGATCCAGGGATCCAACCCGCATCTCCTGCATTAGCAAGTGGGTTCTTAACCACTGAACCACCAGGCAACCCTGAGAATATCTGTAATAGAAACCTAAGTAAGGAAATGTGGACTGAGGACATCACTAAAGGTGTTATTAAAAAGGTGATCTCTGGAAGAAAACCCCAAGCCTTCATAAATAACAAAAGAAATGGAAAAGGAGAAAGAACACATTCAGAAAGGAGTTTAGTTCAGTTGCTCAGTCGAGTCCAACTCTGTGATCCCATAAACCGCAGCACGCCAGGCCTCCCTGTCCATCACCAACTCCCAGAGTCCACCCAAACCCATGTCTATCGAGTTGGTGATGCCATCCAACCATCTTATCCTATGTCATCCCTTTCTCCTCCTGCCCTCAATCTTCCCCAGCATCAGGGTCTTTTCAAATGAGTCAACTCTTCGCATCAGGTGGTCAAAGTACTGGAGTTTCAGCTTCAACATCAGTCCTTCCAATGAACACCCAGGACTGATCTCCTTTAGGATGGACTGGTTGGATCTCCTTGCAGTCCAAGGGACTCTCAAGAGTCTTCTCCAACACCCCAGTTCAATAGCATTAATTCTTTGGTGCTCAGCTTTCTTTATAGTTCAACTCTCACATCCATACATGACCACTGGAAAAACCATAGCCTTGACTAGACGGACCTTTGTTGACAAAGTAATGTCTCTGCTTTTGAATATGCTGTCTAGGTTGGTCGTAACTTTCCTTCCAAGGAGTAAGCATCTTTTAATTTCATGGCTGCAATCACCATCTGCAGTTATTTTGGAGGGCAGAAAATAAAGTCAGCCACTGTTTCCACTGTTTCCCCATCTATTTACCATGAAGTGATGGGACTGGATGCCATGATCTTCATTTTCTGAATGTTGAGCTTTAAGTCAACTTTTTCACTCTCCTCTTTCACTTTCATCAAGAGGCTCTTTAGTTCTTCTTCACTTTCTGCCAAATAGCATTAATTCTTTGGTGCTCAGCTTTCTTTATAGTTCAACTCTCACATCCATACATGACCACTGGAAAAACCATAGCCTTGACTAGACGGACCTTTGTTGACAAAGTAATGTCTCTGCTTTTGAATATGCTGTCTAGGTTGGTCGTAACTTTCCTTCCAAGGAGTAAGCATCTTTTAATTTCATGGCTGCAATCACCATCTGCAGTTATTTTGGAGGGCAGAAAATAAAGTCAGCCACTGTTTCCACTGTTTCCCCATCTATTTACCATGAATGATGGGACTGGATGCCATGATCTTCATTTTCTGAATGTTGAGCTTTAAGTCAACTTTTTCACTCTCCTCTTTCACTTTCATCAAGAGGCTCTTTAGTTCTTCTTCACTTTCTGCCATAATAGTGGTGTCATCTGCGTGTCTGAGGTTATTGTTATTTCTCCCGGCAATCTTGATTCCAGCTTGTGCTTCAGTGTATATAAAATACTAGACTCAGTTAAGGAGAAATGTATCAACCACATTAATAAGCACAAGTGTGCTTAACTCACCTACTAAAAGGAAGATTATTTCAAAGTTCCTTACTGACCGAAAGTCAATTCTGTTTTAGATAAGAGACACTCTAAAATAGTTATTCAATGAGACTAAAATTAGAAGGGTGACAAATATATATGGGAAAATCTTATATCACAAACTGAAATAAAGTAGAAACTAGGAGTTCTAATCTGAATACTGATGATGTGGAATTCATGCCAAAAAACATTAAGCATGACAGTGATGATTGGAATATTACAGAACAAAATGTATAATGTTGATATTAACAATAATGTGTATGTAGCAGATGATGCAACAATTACTTAAAGCAGAAACTACAGATAACACAAGGAGAAATAAACAGAAACTCATAAATAATAAAATACTTTAAACTTTGACACCTTTTACACACTCTGCTTAGAGAGGCTACATAAACAAATAGATATAAATACTATAATTATTAGGGTAACTTCTGTTGGTATGTTTTGTAATGTATTTATCCCTGAAACTTTACATGCTTATAGTAAAGAATGTGGGCTTCCTACATGGCTCAGTGGTGAAGAATCTGCCTGCCAATGCAGAAGACATGGGTTTGATCCCTGGGTTGAGAAGATCTCCTGGAAGAGGAAATGGCAACCCACTCCAGTATTCTTACCTGGGAAATCCTATGGACAGAGGATCCTGGTGGGCTAGAGTCCACAAGGTTGCAAAAGAGTCAGACATCACTTAGTGATTTAAACAACAATAACAACAGCACAGAATATACCTTCTTAGAACTAATTCAGTGTTCACAAAAAACTCAATTATAAATTAAGTATCAATGAATGCTTCATTAAAACCCTTAAATTAGAAATGATGTGAACAATATTCTTTGATCACTGCACAATAAAACTAGAATTAATAATAAAAAAATAATAACACATCTAGTGAGAAATTTGTTATGCAACAGCAGATGAAAAGAGAAAGTAGAAATAAAAACTTTTGAATATCTAAAAATGAAGAGAATTAAGGAGATAAAGCATCAACTAAATCCAAACTTAAAAGCTAGGAAGAGAAAAATGAAATAAAAGCAAATATTAAAAAAAAAACGATTAATGAAAGAAAACAGGGAAAAATTTGGAAAAGGCTGATTCTCTGAAAATAAATAGGCTGATTCTCTGAAAATAAATAGACAAAGCACTAAGTAACCTAAAAAAAACAGAACAGGAAAGAGTGCAAATTTATAAGTTGAAAATGATAAAGGGAAAGAACAACTGAAATAGAAAAAAAACCATGAGATTACTCTATATAAATCCATACAAATTATATTTAGAAACCTAGATAAAAGGAAAAATATACAGTGAAAATAAAATTTACCAAATTTGATTAGAGTGAAGATAGAATGGTTAAACCAAGCTATTTTCATGAAGGAAATAATACTTCTAAAGACACACTACTCAAAATAGCCCCATATGTGTATCTTTTCACAGAGAAATTCTTAGCACATCATGGAGACTAGATTATTGTAATCATAAGGATATACAAACATTAATATTTCCAGAGGGAAAAGATTTTTGAATGCTTTTAATGAAACATATATAACTTTAATATTTATATCATTAATGAGAGCAGGAAAAAATATAAATGTAAAATTATAGATAAAATATTAGCAAGTAAAAGCCAGTACCACCTTAAAAATAAATGCATCACAGACTAGTGAGATATATTCTGGAAATGCAAGAATTGTTAAACATTAGCATATCCATTTATGTACCTCAGTCCTAAACTCAGTAACATACCCAGGAATTTAATGAGATTTAGTGGCATTTCCACTGGCTCCTCCTTGAATGGCTTAATGGCTATGCATTCAGTGCATTCACACAGGTACTCATGTTTAAAGGAGCCCACACTTGGTCAGCAGTGAAGGACAGGGAAGCCTGGTGTGCTGCAGTTCATGGGGTCACAGAGTTGGACACTGCTTAGTGACTGAACAACAACACGTAGTTTAACACTCTGCTGCAGCCATCTTAATTTTTTCACAAGTGGTTCCACATTTGGCATAGGCAGATCTGAATTTGGACCCTAGCTCTGTAACTTATTATCTGCCTGTCCTTGGGCAAGTCGCTTAATGTTTCTGTGTCATGATTTGGTATGGTGCTCTGGTGGAAACTGAACTTGGTATACAACAATGCTCGACACATAGTAAGTGCCAAAATAAAAGATAGATATATAGTAATTATTACTGATATTGTTGTGGAGGTGGCAGTTGTAGCTGTGATTATTGCTAGATTTCACCAAGGTCTGCTGCTGCTGCTGCTGCTAAGTCGCTTCAGTCCTGTCCGACTCTGTGTGACCTCATAGATGGCAGCCCACCAGGCTCCCCCGTCCCTGGGATTCTCCAGGCAAGAACACTGGAGTGGGTTGTCATTTCCTTCTCCAATGCATGAAAGTGAAAAGTGAAAGTGAAGTCGTTTGGTCGTGTCTGACTCTTAGCGACCCCATGACTGTAACCCACCAGGTTCCTCTGCCCATGGGATTTTCCAGGCAAGAGTACTGAAGTGGGGTGCCATTGCCTTCTTCATCACCAAGGTCTAGCATCAATTTTAAAAAGAGAGCAAGAGAGAGAAGGCAACTATTTGAAGTAGCAGAGACAGCTTTATAGGGAAAGAAATTCCTTAATGAAGTCTTAAAGGTGGAGCCCAGTCAAATATGAAGAAAGTCATTCAGGATAGAGGTTTTCCTGAGCATTTACTGGAATAGTGTGGTGGCCAGGAGCATGGAATTGGGTGGATTTGGGTTAGAATCTCACTTGCACAAGATACATAACCTTGGACAAACACCTCCTATCTCTGTGCCTTAGTTTCTTCATCTTTAAAAGGTTGAAAAATGATAACATACAAGTCTCATAGGGTTATTTGAGAATTAAGAGAGTTTAGGAACTTCCTCAGCAGTCCAGTGGTTAAGACTCCATGCTTCCAATGGAGGGGGCACAGGTTCAATCCCTGGTAGGGGAACTAAGATCTCACATGCCAGGAAGAAGCAAGACCCCAAAACTTTTAAAAAAAATGACAAGAAAGTTCATATATATAAAGTACATAAAAGAGCATTTAGCAAATTTTAAATGCCAGATAGGTGATTTGTTATTATCCAAGGAAATCTGAGTCAGACAAGAAATTTAAAAGAAGGAAGCAAGGGCCAGTTCACATAGGATTCATCTGCCAAGCTAAGGACCCCGAACGTGATCTCACAGGCAGAGGAGAAAGTCATTAATGTGTTTAAGTATAATTGTGACAGGATCTGACCTGCCTTCTAGGAATTTGCTATGATAGCATTATGGAGACATGAAGAATTGTAGAATAAAAGACTTTCAGTTACTGTTGCTTTCCCTACTGGCACACCTGACAAAGGCAATTTCGATTTCGGGTGTAAGCAATAGTCAGCATTGAGAAGATAAATTTTCAGCTCAAGAAATTGCCTTCCGGCCACAGCATCTGTCCTCGGAGGCATCCTGGTGAAGACTCAGGCATAATTTACATCCTAAACACTGCTTACATCCTGCACCCAAGAAAGAGTCAGAATATGTTTTGCATTGCCATCCTCTCGTATCTTTTCCAACCCAACTCCACGCTTGTAGAGTCAGAGCCAGTCTCTTGCTGAGGGCTTGAACACTTCATCCCCAGGTTACCTAGTAGATGTCCTTCCCTTTTGTAGAGCTGCCAGGGGATCTATGGAGGCACTCACTGTCATTCACAGCAGATGTAATGGCAGTCAATAAACAGTGTTTATTGAGCACCCACTGTGCTTGGAGCACAGGAATATGGCTACAGAAAACCACCACAGCAAAGAAAGCAGTGGGAGAAGTTATATCTCTTCCGTGGTAGCGTCTGACACTTCTGTCAATAGCATAAGCTCTTCCAGGCTATTAAGAATTATTCAGTTCGACTAGAAATGCGACATGTAGACTTCCTCTCTGCCAGTTTCTAAGGTGTCTGACAGGTGAGGATTTGCCAGCCTTGGATGATTCTGAGAGATTGTTTTGAATTCTCTTTATGAATCAAGGAAAAGTCAACTTGTCATGCATGATTAATCATCTCTGGGTTTCAATTTGATTTATTTACTCAGTTTTGACCAGAAACAACTGTTTAAAATAGTCAAAACCACATTTTGAGCATTATATTCTATTTAGAAAATTTTGATAGCATCAATACTAAATTTGTTATTTCCTCCAGCAGTTTGGGAGATTTTGTTTGTTTTGTAAGATAACCCATTCTGAACTCTCACAGAGGGAAAACCATGGTGAATATTTAAAGAACTACATTTTGAAAGTTTATTTCTCTATGAAAATATAAAAAGAAAATGTATCTTGGCACCATCATTTCATTATTTAAATATTCTTAAGCAAAAAAATCACTAACATTAAAATTAACCTTCATTTTTATATGTAGAAATTGTAACTATTTGGGGGGATAATATTTTTCCTGAATATATGAAAATGATTTTACATAGCACCATTGTCTCATTGTCATTCACTAAGTAATATTGAGCTGTTGTGTGTAGTTACATTCTGCATTTCAAGTTTTCTTCTTTTAACAAAATACAACTCCCCACAGCCTTGCCATAATTATATTTACAAAGATAGATGAAGGACCTTTTTACAGGTCTCAACCTCATCCAAAAAATGAGATTGAAAAGGCTGTCAGATTGTTCAACTCTTCTGAAAGAAAAATATGCTGGAGATCCAGTTTGTGTGACAACAACATGCATTTAACAAAACAAAAAATAATCAATTTCATGCCAGTGACAGGAGGTGATTCAGCTAGCTGGCTGGCAGTAAAGGTTGTTTAGCAGGTTTCAGATTCCTATTTGGGTGTCTAGCTTGTTAGTAGCATCTGGTCTTTAATTAGTTGAAAAATTATTACCACTAACAGTTGCTTTAAAATGAAAAAGAACAGAATAATTAAAATGTTAGAATCCATATGGTAGGTGCTTAGCCTTACTTGTCAGTAGCTGTTTTCCTTCTTTATACTTATATGTTTAAAAATATTCCTATGTCACGTACTTTTTAAAATATACCTCATGTAAATGTAAAACCCCCAAATACTCCCAGAATGGAATAGCCAAAAAAAAGGGTATTTTCCATTTAATAATTATTTCTGACCATGAAATTATCCCCAATATCCCCCACCTCATGGATGGAGTATGTAATTGATAAGTGAATCTTATAATTGGCCTCATTATTGAAGAGATTAGCAAATTCCCTGCCTTGACTTGTTTTAAATACAGTGACACTGGTGAGAATATCAGTACCTTACAGATGACAGGGAAATTGCCTTTCCACACAGATTCCATTTAATGATTAGCCTGAAGTTAATGTTCCCTAACATTAGAGGAAATCCAAATTTGCCATGGTTTTATAATTATATTCCTACTTTACTTAGAGATAAAATTTTTAAAAAACATGTTATTTAGTGATAAACCAGTCTATATACACATTGTACTGTGAAAATCTCTAAATAATTATACACACATGACTGTGCTCTCACCTCCCATACTAACAAAGCTGTGCTGCTGCTGCTGCTGCTGCTGCTAAGTCACTTCAGTCGTGTCCGACTCTGTGTGACCCCGTAGACGGCAGCCCACCAGGCTCCCAAGTCCCTGGGATTCTCCAGGCAAGAACACTGGAGTGGGTTGCCATTTCCTTCTCCAATGCATGCAAGTGAAAAGTGAAAGGGAAGTCGCTCAGTCATGTCCGACTCTTTGAGACCCCATGCACTGAAGCCTACCAGGCTCCTCTGTCCATGGGATTTTCCAGGCAAGAGTGCTGGAGTGGGGTACACCAAATATTTTGAAAACATTTTGCTTTACATTTTTAATATTTTCAGTAGAGGATGATTGTTTAATAAAAGTATATGCATTTTGGTCCTAGCAGAACTGAATTCAAACTTTCTTCTCTCCCTTTCACTTATCTAATGTCTCTTAACTTATTACTGTCCTTTTTTCTTCTGTGATGTAAGACTCATAAAATCCAACCTGTTATAGTGAACTCTACAAAGTACACAGCATTGTTTATAGAGTGTATTACCTGTTTCATAAATGGATTTCTTATGCTGCTGCTGCTGCTAAATCACTTCAGTCGTGCCTGACTCTGTGCAACCCCATAGACGGCAGCCCACCAGGCTTCCCCATCCTTGGGATTCTCCAGGCAAGAACACTGGAGTGGGTTGCCATTTCCTTCTCCAATGGATGAAAGTAAAAGGTGAAAGTAAGCCAGAAAGAAAAACACCAGTACAGTATACTAACACATATATATGTAATTTAGAAAGAGGGTAACGATAACCCTGTATGCGAGACAGCAAAAGAGACACAGATGTATAGAACAGACTTTTGGACTCTGTGGGAAAGAGAGAGAGTGGGATGATTTGGGAGAATGGTATTGAAACATGTATAATATCATGTAAGAAATGAATCGCCAGTCTAGGTTCGTTGCAGGATACAGGATGCTTGGGGCTGGTACACTGGGATGACCCAGAGAGATGGTATGGGGAGGGAGGTGGGAGGGGGGTTCAGGATTGGGAACTCATGTACACCTGTGGCGGATTCATGTTGATGTATGGCAAAACCAATACAGTATTGTAAAGTAACATAAAGTAAAAAAAAAAAAAAGAATATGGAAACTGAAAAATAAAATAAAATACTCCAAAGACAAACATATTTAGCAGAATTAAAACTACTCAATGTGGAATTTCAGACAATGAATATATATTTTTAATAAGTGATTAATAATTTTTGTCAATATTTAATCACTACAAATCATTCTAGTTTTATTTAAAATTTTAAAATTTATTTTTATTTATAAAATTATGACTTTATTATACTGACAAAAAATAAAATAAAAAGCATTGCTGATCCTATTAAAAAAAAAAAAAGTCGTGCCTGACTCTGTGCAACCCCATAGACGGCAGCCCACCAGGCTTCCCCATCCTTGGGATTCTCCAGGCAAGAACACTGGAGTGGGTTGCCATTTCCTTCTCCAATGGATGAAAGTAAAAGGTGAAAGTAAGCCAGAAAGAAAAACACCAGTACAGTATACTAACACATATATATGTAATTTAGAAAGAGGGTAACGATAACCCTGTATGCGAGACAGCAAAAGAGACACAGATGTATAGAACAGACTTTTGGACTCTGTGGGAAAGAGAGAGAGTGGGATGATTTGGGAGAATGGTATTGAAACATGTATAATATCATGTAAGAAATGAATCGCCAGTCTAGGTTCGTTGCAGGATACAGGATGCTTGGGGCTGGTACACTGGGATGACCCAGAGAGATGGTATGGGGAGGGAGGTGGGAGGGGGGTTCAGGATTGGGAACTCATGTACACCTGTGGCGGATTCATGTTGATGTATGGCAAAACCAATACAGTATTGTAAAGTAACATAAAGTAAAAAAAAAAAAAAGAATATGGAAACTGAAAAATAAAATAAAATACTCCAAAGACAAACATATTTAGCAGAATTAAAACTACTCAATGTGGAATTTCAGACAATGAATATATATTTTTAATAAGTGATTAATAATTTTTGTCAATATTTAATCACTACAAATCATTCTAGTTTTATTTAAAATTTTAAAATTTATTTTTATTTATAAAATTATGACTTTATTATACGACAAAAAATAAAATAAAAAGCATTGCTGATCCTATTAAAAAAAAAAAAGGTGAAAGTGACGTCGCTCAGTCGTGTCCGATTCTTAGTGACCCCATGGACTGCAGCCTGCCAGGCTCCTCTGCCCATGGGATTTTCCAGGCAAGAGTACTGGAGTGGGGTGCCATTGCCTTCTCCAAATACATGTAATGCATTTCAGAAATCTGAGAAAATCAATTTTAGGGTCCACCTCATGATCTGACAACACTGTAGCAGTGAAGAATGATTACGTCGTTTTGAAGAAATATATCATTTATTCACCAACCTTTGAGACGTGAGCACTTTTGGGAACATGAAGATCATCTTATTTTCATGCCACTCACCCCAAGTTTACTGGAGACAGCGAGACTGACTTGAATGGACATTTTGATGTAATGTTTACTCCTCATCTTTCTGAAGTTTCCAATTTGTATGAAGAAGAAGAGTTCTCACAAAGGTAACCAAATCAATTCTTTAAATGCATCTTGTTTTAATTTGCATGTGCTTAATGAGCAGAATCACAGTCGTGCTTAACAATGTGGTCCTTCGTGTCTGCTCCAGCACAATGTCTTCTCTCTGAATAGAATGAGAACCTCATTGTTCTTTTTTGTTGTTGTTGTTGTTAGTATTTAAATTCTTCATTAAACCATTTATTTCCCACATTTTAATATTAGTTCTTCAAATTTAGTGCAGGATAATAAGCTGGAATCCTTCCTAGTTAAATGCCTTGTGTCAACATTGTCTCCACTTTTCTGCTTACCTTTCAGCCCTTTCTAAAGTCTCTGTCCATGAAATGTCTCCATTGTATCTTCTGCCTGTTGCCAAGTTTACTGATATGTACTGTAAATATCATGATCAGACAGCGCCAATCAGGAGAAACACTGACATGTGGTATAGTAAGATGCAAATCCGGCAATATAGATTAATAGCAAACATTTGGTTGACATCTCTAATTCTGCTTGGGTTGAAACTAAAACTTTATTGTGCTCCTCTGTGGTCTGCCATTTTCCAGCTGCCTTTTCTACAGATGTTCTCAACATTTGAAAGGGAGTCTGAACATTAACCCCCTGCTGCATATCAACAAGATGCCAATGATCATGCGGTAATTTGCTCTCTTTTTCAAGAGCTGACTGTTGATATGACATGATGGAAATCCTCATCCTTATACACAGTTACAAACGTCTGTAATTACTGCTGCTCTACAACTAAATGATTCAGCTCATTCATTCCAACCTGCTCACAGGATGCCCAAGTGACATTTTAATTTTCTGTGCCCTTGCTTTTCCCCAATTCATGGCAGCTGGAAAACTCTGGCCTAGTTGTGAACAGACTAACTAGGACATGTAAAGTTTCACTATTCTAGTCCCTGGGGAGACAATGACTATATCTGAGCTAGTTAAGGACAAGATATAAACAATGACGGAGGATTCCCTACGTCCTAAATGGACAGGAGAGGGGAAGAGACCAATGGCCATTTTCATGCGGCCCTAGGATAAAGACACAGCTAAGAAAATCATAGAGAAAGGAGTCTTGTCTCAGAGAATTTTGTATTGCTCCTTGTTTTTTCTCCAAAATGTATTCTCTGATTTTGCCTAAAAACACCACTCTTATAAAAAGCTCTCAAGTTCTAAAATTTTCCCTTACAACCTTCAAGGAAATTTAATGTAACACATCAAATCTCTGTTATCCTTGCTCAAAATCAAAACAGATTGTCTCAGACTGTCTACTCTTTCTCCTGTCCCCTTTTACCTAAAAATGATATTTTTTCTTAAGCTTTCATTGTTCCTCTTTAGTACCATCTTTCTGTTGGGCCCTCTGGAACTTGATTCTCCTCTGAAGATAATGCTCTGACTTTCTGCTGAAAAGATTATTCTTCTGGAAACCATCTTAAGTTGTAGCTGCTGTCCCTATAGCTCTCCATAGTTAATCTAAATCTTTGCTTCCTCATTTTCAAATAAATAACTTGCTCTTTTGGCATCAGCCTTAACTTCCTTCCAAGTTTCCATCCATTAATTGGCTGCTCACTCTTACTCACTAAAAATATGTTTCTGGCTATAGTCTTTCTTTTCCTGACAAGTCTACTATCATCTGGGATAAGATATATCCAGTATCCTAGTCTCTTATTCTTTGATCTCCTCATTTAAAATGATCTTATCTTTTCATTTTATAATGGCTACCTGCTTGTAGGACTTTAATTCTTAAGCATGCATTTAGCTGGAATTATAAGCATAGTTTCAGATGATAGTCTCCTTCATACACTCCTTCCCAATTATTTCCAACATTGACTCATCAACCTCATTGACATGTTTACACATAAGTCTCTTGTTTATCCCTATCTACCTGCAATCACCAGTCTTGGTTTCCTTTTCAGTAGATCATATATTCTATGTATTTTCATTTATATCCTTCATTTTTCAGTTCCCTTAAGATTCTTGCCCTATTAAACTGCTTTACTTGACTGGAAAACACAAAACATGGTTGCATTTAAAACATGTGCACCTAGATGCTGAATCTGATACTGAAAATAGTGATAGAAAAGTTTGACGCCACCAGAAATTTCATGAACATTGAGCTCTTTCCTGAATACTGCCAAGCACAGTTCATGGGCACCTCTAACTCAACATGTCCAAGGGATGACATCATCTTTCCTCCCAAACTTTTCCTTTTTTTCTTTTTTTTTTTCCTTATAAAATTCAAGGACACTAACATTCATCCAGTTTCTTAAAGATATGAATTTTCTCTTTACTTCACATCATCAATCAATTATCAATGCCTCCTCACCAGTCTTCCTGCTTCCACCCTTTCTTCTCTATATTCTATTCCTATGCTCAGAAATCCTTATTCAATATAATAGCTAAGTATTTACAATGGCCTTTTAAAAATATCTTATGAGTCCCTTTGTGAACTCGTACTACTCTTTGACCTTTCCTCTACATTTTTCCTTCACTCTCTACATGGCAGTCAGGTGATTCCTTGGGTACCCAAGCATATTTCTACCCAAGCCCTTTATACAGGCTGTTCCTTCTGCCTGAAACACTCCACAGAAAGCTTTGTCACTTTCCTAGATCCCTGTTTAAATATCAGTAAATAAAGTAGATATTCTGTGAGAATAAAGTTGATATTCTATCAAAGAGTAGCATCTTCCATCTTTCCACTCTTCTTATCTTCCTCATCCTGATTTGTTTTACTCCATATTTCTGTCACAGTCTGACATTTATATGGTTTGACTGTTGTCTGTTTCTCCCCAATAGTGTATGATACACGAGGGAAAGGACTTAGTTTCATCCACTATTATATCCCTGATACCTAGAACACTGCTTGTCATAGAGGAGACTCTCTACTATTTGCTAAATGCATAAATGAATGAGTCTATTTCCCTTAAAGTGTACCAAAATTAATAATCTCATAATAAGCATATCAAATTTTCATTTTTAGTTTGATGCTGAATTGAATATATTTTCAAAAATGAGTTTCATAAAAATTATAATTTTTTTTCTTGAAACTTTTAACTGTCACTTTATATTCTGGGTTTTGGGATTTTCAGGCTTGCATGATTTCAAATAACATATGGTAGAACAAATGAGCATGGGTTTGACACAACCTGACCTTTAAATGACAATGAGAGCAAAAGGGCAGAATGAATGTGGCCTTGTCAGGCTCTTATGAGAATAGAAAATTTCCAGCAGCTTCAGAGAAGGTCAAAAAAGTGTTCCTTAAATGGAAAGAGGAACCAAGCGAAAGTTTTTCATCAAATGAGGGTGACAGACAGAGGTCTCTCAAAGAATATGTAATGAGGATCATCCAACTTATTCAAACTGAAGAATAAGCAAGAGGTTGTGTGATTTATCTCACATTTTCAAGCATGACATGATCATTATGGAGGAATAATATATTTTTAAAGGTAACACATGGCATTTTATAAACATTTAAAGGGCATCAAAGGTTGAAAAGCTCCAGGTCTTCTTTACATACCTCTTAGCTCTCTGATTCCCATCTTCAAATATACCCGCTTTTACTAATTATGTTTACATATTTCTGAGGTATTCTATGAAAACAATCTGGATTAATTTTATTAAAATTCTCTTAACTCTGAAAGATTTCAAGCAGGCAACGACTATAAAAGGTAATAGAACAGACACCAGTGTACAAACAAAGCAGGTTTTATGAATATTAATATTTGTCCAAATTGCTTTTGATAAATGTTAAAAAATAAAATATTACAGATATAATTGAAACCACGGTTACCCTCCAGGTCCCAGAGATAAACACTATCCTGAGGTTGATTTGCATCTTTCCTGATTTTTCACATAACCTTAATTACATATACCTCCATAACAAAAAAACACAGTATCATATTACTTCTTAAATCTGTTTCTACAATAGCCTTTTATAACTTGCTTTTTAACTTGACATTATAATTTAAAAATTAATACATATGTAGCTCTAGTTCATTCATTTCAACTAACACTTACTGTTGTTGTTAGTCACTCATGCACGTCTGACTCTTTGTGACCCCACGGACTGTAGCCTGGCAAGTTCCTCTGTCTATGGGATTCTCCAGGCAAGAACACTGGAGTGGCTTGCCATTTCCCTCTCCAGGTTAACTAACTATAGTTTCCCATTTATGAATATACTCAGTGTATTCAGCTGAACATTAAACTGTTTCCAATTTTTCCATGTACAGACAATTCTGTCATCTGCACCCTTACACTTGCTTTCCTGTATGCATATGCAAGATGTTCTTTACATGTATAGAAGCAAAAGTGCTAGTTTGGATGATATGTGCATATCTAATTCTGAGTGATATTGACAAAGTCTGCTTGAAGTCTATCAGACTTTTATACTGTCATCAGTACTCTCTACCTATTTACACATATTCTTGCCATGATTTGTATAGAAATTGAAAACATGACCACAGTAATTTGTAGCTATTCCCTTCAAGAAGTAGAGTCTACTTCTCACTCACTAAATTTGGGCTTGCCCTGTCATAGGCTTTGGCCAAAATAATATATGGTGGAAATTCAGTTCAGTTCAGTCGCGCAGTCGTGTCCGACTCTTTGCGACCCCATGAATCGCAGCACGCCAGGCCTCCCTGTCCATCACCAACTCCCGGAGTTCACTCAGACTCACGTCCATTGAGTCCATGATGNAGTTTTGTTCGTAGTGATGCTTTCTAAGGCCCACTTGACTTCACATTCCAAGGTGTCTGGCTCTAGATTAGTCAACACATCATCATGATTATCTGGGTCATGAAGATCTTTTTTGTACAGTTCTGGAAATTACATTATGTGAATTCCAAAGCCTAGACTTTGAGAGACCTTGCAGACTCTGCTGTCCCTTCTTTGGAGTATATATAGTATTATGTGAAGAATCCTACTCTATCTTACTGGAGAAAGAATATGTGAAGAAGAAAAGAGATAACCATACACAAGAGCCAGACCTCTGAGTAAGGTCACCTTCAATCATCCAGCCCCTTGAAGCCATCAGATGACTGTAACCGCATGAGTTATTCCAAAGAAGACCAACGGAAGAACTAACCAGATGAGGCTAGCCCAAATTGCTCATCCAGTATTACGGGTAACTAATGATTGTTGCTTTAAGCCACTGAGTTTGGGGATGATTTGCTATAGAGCAACAAATTGCTCAATGCTCTGGATGTTATCAGACATTTAATTTTGCTAACCTGATATGAATTTTTCTATGAACATGGTAGTCATCATTTATCTAAGCATCCTTTAATATCCTTCACATCAGAGGAATGATTTCAGATCTCAGTCAATAGAGTATCCAAGAAGTCATGACTTAAGTAAGAGGAAATACTTTTTCTTACATAATAAGAAATCTGGAGGCAGGTCATTGCTGACATGTATTTTGAACTCAATGTCATACCTCTAGTTTAGCATCTCTGTGATTCTCTTAACTTTCCTTTCATGTCAAAAGATTAGTCTAAAGTGTAACAGCACATCTGATGCGTTAGGAGGCAAGAAGCCAGGAGTGGCGTGGAATAGAGCACTCTTCCTTGTGTACCATGGCCTTCTAATTATAATAGGAAAATCTTTCAAAGAAACTCCCCAGACTGTCAGGAAATTCTGAAAAAAATTAGTTAAATAGGAATAAGTATAGAATTACATTTTATTTAAGCAAAGAACCTTGTCAACCATACTTTTAAAAACATTTATATAATTTTCTTCATAAGGTTCTCAGGCATTTATTTTGAATCTTTTCTATGTAAGTGGAAATAAATTTTGCTATATAGTGAATGGAATATTTTACTTTAAAAATATTTCTTGGTTCTTGTTATTGTATAAAAATACTATTGAATTTCTTATTTTGACATTATAATAACAATCATCTAATTTGTTTATTTGCGTTAATAATTTATAGAATTTTATGAATTTGTGTGTGTGTGTGTGTGTGTGTAGGTAATCACATAATCTGTGAGAATGGACAATTGTGATTCTTCTTTTTATCATCCCTGATTTCTTTTCCTTGTTTTTTGTACCAATTAGGACCACTAGTAAAATGTTGAAGATGTCATATTACTGGTGTCAGTGGCTGGTATTTGATACTTATTTTCACTTAACAGATTAATTTTCCTTCTGGTAAGAAATCTGTTTTATCTTAATTAATGTTTTAACATAACTATTCTTATTCTCATTTTTTTTTCTCTCTGTGCACAAGTGGAATAATTTACCATTTCAACAGATATAGGTTCTTTCGTGTCTATTTTTTCTTATAACTTTTTTGTTATGAGAATGAGAATTGGTGTTGTTTACCAGTTATTGTCTTAGATAATTAAGTCTTGGGCTGGCTAATATTCCATTATTTTTTGATATCTGCTAGCTCTTCCTGATATAATCTGTAATAGTTTTTTTTTTAATTCCACCACCAAAATATACTAACATACTTCATCTAAATCCATATATGCTACCTTCCTCCCTATACTATAACCCTCAAAATCCAGATTTACATGCTTCTCACCTACTCAAAATCCCATTCCTGTAATTCTTTTTTCTCTTTTCTTTTGATATGTTTCTTCCTATCTGTTATTCTAATCAGCATTCAAGCATGCTAAAAAATCTTGAAACCACATCAAAGTTCAACTAATTTCTCATACTCTACCATTCATTGTAGTAAAAAAATTCCTGGGAAAAGATCTAGTTGTAACAATTTCTTATCCTTCTTTCTAAATAAGCCTACTTCAGAAATGGTTCCACCACATTTAGTTAAATATAAACATTCCCAAGCTGGTGGCTCAGATGGTAAAGTATCAGCCTATAGTGTAGGAGACCTGGATTTTACCCCTGGGTCAGGAAGATCTCCTGGAGAAGGAAATGGCAACCCACTAAAGTGTTATTGCCCGGGAAATCCCATGGACAGAGGAGCCTGGCAGGCTATCATCCATGGGGCTGCACATTGTTGAACATGACTGGTCAACTAACACAGACATTTCTTTTTTTTTTTTCTATTTATTTTTTATTTATTTTTTACTTTATAATACTGTACTGATTTTGCCATACATTGACATGAATCCACCACGGGTGTATATGAGTTCTCAATCCTGAACCCCCCTCCCAAATTTCTTAAATGATCTGGGCTTCCCTGGTGGCTCAAATCTATAAAGAGTCTGCCTGCAGATCAGGGGACCTGGGCTCGTTCCTTGGTTGGGAAGATCGCCTGGAGAAAGGAATGGCTATCCACTGTAGTCCTCTTGTCTGGAGAATTCCATGGACAGAGGAGCTTGGTGGGCTACAGTCCATGGGGTCACAAAGAGTCAGACACAACTGAGCAGCTATTTTTATATTATTAAGTGATTTAGAAGCTACCTTTATAAAATGCTAATTTCTCATAAATTTATAGGTCTTCCTCTGGTCTTTCTAATTTGTTTCATTGGTCACGGACTAGTACCACACTTTAAAAGAGAGTTTTATAGTATATTTTATATCTGACAGTTCTCCTCATTGATTTTTCCAAGTGTTTTCCTATGTTTCTTTCCATATTTACTTTTCCATAATAACTTCACAGTAAATATTTCCAGCTCAAAAATATCGACAATTACTTGCTTGTATTTAGTATTTGTTTTGGATTTACACTAAACCTATGTATTATCTAGCGGAAACTTAACATCTTATTAACTTGAGTTGTCCTATCTAAGTAAAAGAGATAGCTTTCATTTGTTCAAATCCATATTAGTATCTTTCAGAAGTTTTCGAAAACTGCCTCACATTTGTATTAAGTTCAGTTCAGTTCAGTCACTCAGTATGTCTGACTCTTTGCGATCACATGGACTGCAGCATTCCAGGCCTCCCTGTCCATCACCAACTCCCAGAGTCACTCAAACTCATGACCAACCATCTCATCCTCTGTCGTCCCCTTCTCCTCTCACCTTCAATCTTTCCGAGCATCAGGGTCTTTTCCAATGAGTCAGCTCTTCACATCAGGTGGCCAAAGTATTGGAGTTTCAGCTTCAACATCAGTCCTTCCAATGAATATTCAGGACTGATTTCCTTTAGGATGAACTGGTTGGATTAGGGCTGATTTCCTTTAGGATGGACTGGTTTGTGTTAAGTAGTTCTTATTAAATTTTATATGTAGACATTTTCTCTCTATTTGCTATTTTATATACAATTTTCTCTTATATCTTCCAAATTATTGTTTTAAAAGAGGCTATTCATTTTTGAAAATTAATTTTATATTCTATTACTTCATTTTTTCATTACTGATTCTTGTGAAAACTAATGTCAAATCATCAGGTAACAGAAATAAATTTACTTAATTCTTATGCTTTGATTTCTTTGTCTAATTCCATTTGACTAATAACTCCAAAACAGTGTTAAATGTCAGGGGAAAAGTGGGCATCCTTGCCTTACTCCTGATTTTAGTAGAGAGGTCTTAAACTTTATCTTACCAAAATTCTTTGCACACATCAGGTTGGGTGTTAACTAATTGGCTTTGAATAGGTTACCTTATACAAATATGATTTGAGAGTTACAAATATTTTTGTTTTCTCTTTGTGATAAATATAAAGTTCACAACACACTTTCTGAAGCAAAAGATCTATAAATGAGAACAATATTCTCCAGCATTTCCAATTTTCTTCTACAATGACAGTATTTTTAACAAATTTTATTTTATAAAAAACTGCTGTGCTCAAAATAGTTTAATATTAGTAAAAGAAGCCTACAGAGAGATTGCTTACTGCAAAATGCTTTTCTATCCCTTAAAATCTGATGCTGACAATTGAACAAAAGTACTTGTTCAGTAACACCTCATTAAACTACAATACATTCATATCTAGCATATTATGTGTGTATTAAGAAGTTTCAAGTCTTTACAAGTACAAACTTAAATTTTGTTCCTTTAAAAGACATTACATACACAATTTTGGACTATAATTCTATTTTATCTTTATTCCTTATAATGCATATTAATTGTATAATGTATGGTGGAAGAGGATAGACAATGTCAAAGTTTCAGGATGATTTTAGTATGCTAGGTAAGTCATGAGTTTTAGAGAAAACTCTCCATCTCTTCCAAAGGAAAGAGCCAAGGTCAGAAGGAGAAAACATACTCCCCAAGCAGTTCTGACTACCTGTATGCAGAGATTTAGCTGATGTGCATCCTGTCCTACAGCATTAGAATCTCCTTTTTTAAGGAGAGAGGAACTAAATGCACAGCGTGAAGAAGCATGCCCTTTGGAAATATCAGTGGGCAGAGTTAGGAACTAAACAAGCTTTGAGATGGTTTTCCTGATCTCTTAAGAGCTGTGCATTTTGAAAAATATGGGTAGATAAGAAATGATGTGGAATCAATGTGCTTCTGCTGTAGATTTTATGAAATTGTATATGTTAGAATGACAGTGTGCAGGACAAATCAGAAAATAAGTCTGAAACATTTATAGTAAAAAGACAGGTACATTTATGTTGATAAAGTAGGGGCACACTTAAGATCATATAAAGATGGGAAAATCATAATTATGAAGATATCAATAAAGAACTCACTGAATGGAATATTTTATATATGTTTAGCAATGAAGAAATAGCATGTTTTCTATAAAACCAAGTGCATTTTCATAACCTAAGGCTTAAGTTGTATCCGACGAAAGTGAAATGTCCTGAGGTCATGAGACTAACACTTTTTGCCTCTGCAAAAATAGCTTTCAAGTAATGGCAACCCACTCCAGTATTCTTGCCTGGAGAATCCCATGCATGGAGGAGCTTGATAGGCTACAGTCCATGGGGTTGCAAAGATTTGGACACGACTGGGAAACCTAACACTTCACTTCAAAAGCCACAACCTTTTCTGAAACACTGAATATCGTAATTGACAGTTTCTGAAGAATCACAGAAATTTTAATTCACATATCCTAAAATTATAAATAATAATTATAAGTAACAAAAATTCTACTCAGAGGCAACTTTAGATGCTTTGGAATCATTGACATATTTAACATGTTTTTTCTTTAAATTGTGAGATAATAATCCATCCTATCATTTATAATTAAAAAAACACTTTCATCCTGTTAGTTTATTTAGGAGATATTTTATACCCATCGTTATGTCTTTTTTCCTGTGAAGATAGAAATGTAGCTCTCAAATTTCTTTCTTGGGTTTGAGATTTCCTTAATTCAATTAATAAGTTTACTTAACATTTTAAAGTTGTGAAATATATACACATTCCATAAGATATATATATATATATATAATTGTATTTATGGTCTAAAGAATAATGATATATGCTTTAGTATACTATATTGGTGTTTTTCTTTCTGGCTTACTTAACCTCCAATTAAAATAAATACATTTATATTAAAAAAAAAGAATAATGATAGAAACACTGTTATGCACAGTTTCCAACGTAAGAAAGAAAATCCTGGTGCATTTGAAGATTTTGTATGTGATCTCTCCAATCCCATTCCATCCCCTCCCTGCCAGAGGTGACATAAGCTTCTCATCATTGTGCTCTCTAGTGTTTCTAAGTGTCTGTGGAAAACATGTTCCATGGTAAAACACGGTTGGGAAACTCAATGGGTAGGTCAGATTGTATGGTAGAACTTAGGAATTCACAGAGCCCTAATCTTCCCTGCCAGAGGTGACATAAGCTTCTCATCATTGTGCTCTCTAGTGTTTCTAAGTGTCTGTGGAAAACATGTTCCATGGTAAAACACGGTTGGGAAACTCAATGGGTAGGTCAGATTGTATGGTAGAATTTAGGAATTCACAGAGCCCTAATGAGTTAATGAATATTTCAACACAATTTTATTTTTATGGAATGTATTTTACAAATTATGATCTATGTATTTTACCAAATTTTGTGCAATTCATAACGAATGGATAAGTACATACATTTCTCTATAAAACTTGAAAGGCCTTTGATGGAAACTGAATCTGTAAGGTGGATGAGCAAGGCATCCACCAAGGCAAGAACTAAACTCAAAATCTTAGGGGTGTAAAACAGTAAAGATTTATTTCTCATTCACAATAAACATTCATCAGAGGTTTGCTAGGTGCTGTATTCTGAGCAGTCTTCACTTTGGGCCATTCTCCTTTGGACAATGCTGATCAAGAGACTTCTACTCACGATTTACCTGGCAGAGCTTGTCTGTTGTCTTCACCCAAAACAAAAGGGGCAGGGAATGCTATGTGAGAAATATTTGGGGACCAGAATTAGCTTGTTCTCAGAGGTTGAGGGGCAAGACCATTAGTCTATTCAAAAGGTTGAGGCTGTTTGAAAGGTAGAACATTCATTATGTCAGTCAGCTTGGAAAAAGCCTCAGACTCACATGAAACTGATGAGGAAGCATTAGTACAGCATCCAGGCTCGAGAACTCTTATATTTGATACTTATGAATGTGTCTAGAGTGTGGGAAACCGGGGTTTGAGTGTGAATCAGAATGTCGTTTCACACATGATGGTAAGACTGGGAACCAATTCATCAGTTCTGTACAACTGGGTAGTTGACGGCTCCTGAATTATCATCTAGAATTTGTCAGGGTCACTCAGGAGAGAATGCCAAATAAAGGTAGAATTAGGCCACTGTACAGAATGAATAGGCTGTTTTTTCTGTGTCTACCCTTTTTCTATTTCCTTTTTATAACTATATACACATCTCTGTGTCCAACTCTTTGTGACCCCGTGGACTGTAGCCCGCCAGGCTCCCCTGTCCATGGGATTCTCCGGCAAGAATACTGGAGTGGGCTACCATTTCCTTCTCCAGGGGATCTTCCCAACCCAGGATCAAACCCGGGTCTCCTGCATTGCAGGCAGACGCTTTAACCTCTGAGCCACCAAGGACTCTTATGCACATCTAGTGTATGTATATATTATATATTGCATACTTTTTCTGAAAGCCCTATCTATATGCATCTATATATACACTATCTATATGTACATATATATGTATATATATACATATATATTTACACATGTTTAAGTCTAAAAATGATTTTCCTGAAAAGGGAAAAGCTACTGCCTGCCTTTGGAACAAAGGGTGTAAAAAATATCTTCAAAATAGTCTTCACTTGAGGATCAATGTGATGGTGGCAGCAAAATTAACGGAAGAAAAAAAAACTCAAAGGAAAGATGGAAAAGTAACATGAAAGAACTGCATTATTTAGAAACTGTCTGTCTGTGATCCAGTAAATTAGGGCTTCTTTATTATATTTCAGCAAAAGTGAGGAAATTTTCTGTACAGAATCACTGTATCTATTTCTAAGGATTTCTGCTATCTCCTAGCATCCATCAGAACAGTATTTAGAGTTTTCAGACCGATAAGAATCTACACATTTTTAAGCTATTGCTTTTCAAAATTTTGACTTCTTGTAATATCAGACCACCTGACCTGCCTCTTAAGAAACCTATATGCAGGTCAGGAAGCAACAGTTAGAACTGGACATGGAACAACGGACTGGTTCCAAATAAGAAAAGGAGTACATCAGGCTGTATATTGTCACCCTGCTTATTTAACATCTATGCAGAGTACATCATGAGAAACACTGGACTGGAAGAAGCACAAGCTGGAATCAAGATGGAGGCGAGAAATATCAATAACCTCAGATATGCAGATGACACCATTCTTATGGCAGAAAGTGAAGAAGAACTAAAAAGCCTCTTGTTGAAAGTGAAAGAGGAGAGTGAAAAAGTTGGCTTAAAGGTCAACATTCAGAAAATGAAGATCATGGCATCC
>SJXQ01008675.1:338312-446144 GCA_006408695.1 Aepyceros melampus | reverse complement strand
ACAAAACGAATACAGTATTGTAAAGCAAAACAAACTAAAAAATAAAAATTAATTAAAAAAATAAATAAATAAATAAAAAAGAAATTCAGTCATGTTTATCATTTCTGTGTCTGTTGCTGTTGACTCATATTTATCCTGGTTATAAATCTGATGTTCCTGCTTCTTTCTATTTTTGTATGATAATTTTGATTACATACTTGACATTGCAAGTTTTATATAATTTTTATGGTTTTTGTTGTTGTTGTTACTGTTGTCATCTTCAAAAGTATGCTCTTTTTATTCTAGTAGACATTTAAGTTCCTTGTAGTTCTTTGGAGCTTTGTTTTTAAGTTTCATCAACTCTTTTTCATTACCTTTATACTGACTGTTTTAGACTTACTACTATGGTTTACCCTTCTGGAGTCTGACTAAATGTCTGTTTTTCAACAATGTATCTTATCCCTAGCTGGTCAAAACTCAAAAGTCTCCTAGCCTCTCATGAGCTTCAGCACACAGCTTCTTAGTTTTTTCTTCTTGGCTTTTGGAGTGTCACTCTATACATGTATTGCTCAGTATTTGTAAGTTGCCTCAAGAGTTCCTTGATAAAGAGTGTTTGAGGTCTTTCTCCATATAGCTACCACATTTTCTTCTGGATATATATTCTGCAACTCAACATGCCTCATCTTTCCTGAATTCCAACCTCTCTCCTTAATCCAGTGAAAATGTATGGTCTTGAATTTCCCCTATCTACAAAAGCCTTTGATTGTGTGGATCACAATAAACTGTGGAAAATTCTTCAAGAGATGGGAATACCAGACCACCTGACCTGCCTCTTGAGAAACCTATATGCAGGTCAGGAAGCAACAGTTAGAACTGGATATGGAACAACAGACTGGTTCCAAATAGGAAAAGGAGTATGTCAAGGCTGTATATTGTCACCCTGCTTATTTAACTTCTATGCAGAGTACATCATGAGAAACTTTTGGGCTGGAGGAAGCATAAGCTGGAATCAAGATTGCTGGGAGAAATATCAATAACCTCAAATATGCTGATGACAGCACCCTTATGTCAAAAAGTGAAGAGGAACTAAAAAGCCTCTTGATGAAAGTGAAAGAGGAGAGTGAAAAAGTTGGCTTAAAGCTCAACATTCAGAAAATGAAGATCATGGCATCTGGTCCCATCACTTCATGAGAAATAAAAGAGGAAACAGTGTCAGGCTTTATTTGGGCTCCAAAATCCCTGCAGATGGTGACTGCAGCCATGGAATTAAAATACACTTACTCCTTGGAAGAAAAGTTATGACCAACCTAGATAGCATATTCAAAAGCAGAGACATTACTTTGCCAACAAAGTTCCATCTAATCTAGGCTACGGGTTTTCCAGTATTTATGTATGGATGTGAGAGTTGGACTGTGAAGAAAGCTAAGCACTGAAGAATTGATGCTTTTGAACTGTGGTGTTGGAGAAGACTCTTGAGAGTCCCTTGGACTACAAGGAGATCCAAACAGTCCATTCTAAACGAGCTCACCCCTAGGTGTTCTTTGGAAGGAATGATGCTAAACTGAAACTCCAGTACTTTGGCCACCTCACGCGAAGATTTGACTCATTGGAAAAGATTCTAATGCTGGGAGGAATTGAGGGCAGAAGAAGGGAACGACAGAGGATGAGGTGGCTGGATGGCATCACCGACTCAATGGACGTGAGTCTGAGTGAACTCTGGGAGTTGGTCCATGGACAGGGAGGCCTGGCGTGCTGCGATTCATGGGGTCACAAAGAGTCAGATACGACTGAGTGACTGGACTGAACCGAACAGTGCCAAGACAATACTCCGGGAAATTTTTTATTTTATATATTTCCATATGGTCAGGGCTTTCTGAACAAAAAAAAAAAAAAAAAACACCTGAATTATACGATGACTTAATAAAATACATACCCTGGAATCTAAAATCATGTACTGCTCTCAAGGGACTTCAAGTCTTCTCTCCACTGAAGCCATTTTTTACAGTCCAAGAGTAACAGCACCAAGTGATGTTTGTTTATATTCCATGATGATGAAGGAAAATTAGAGAGTTTCCTTTTCTCCCCAGAGAGAAATTGCTCACATTTAAGAGCAAATGTCTGTCTTGATATTTCTAAAATCTACAATAGGCAGATGTACCAGCAGCTCCTCTATATGGTTAAAGTTTCATATTTTCTCCAACTGTGATGTAAATATATGCAGGTGATCGCTGGCTCTGATGTTTCATCTCCTATGGAATTGGACCCTACGGAGCTGACACAAAAAATCTCTGCATAAATCAACACTTTAATCATCCAGAGGTCTCCTCTGTGTGTGTGTGTGTGTGTGTGTGTGTGTGTGTGTGCGTGCACACATGCACTACAGCAAACTACCTGATTCCTTGCAAATAGGATAAAATCTCAGGTCCTCTTCAGTTTCTGACTTAACCTACACCATTCCCAGAAGATGGCTCTCAGAGAAAGTGTGTCATCATCATTAAGATTCATTTAATTTGCTTCCATTCTCTGAAATATATTGTTCAACTGTCTATCACCCAGTATTTAAAAATACTTATAACTTTGTTCAATTATTTACTTGTCTACACTAGGAGATAATTGCATCACCAGAATTTCTTCATGGCCAGAAGCCAAAGTTTACTCTTTGTTTTAAAATTTAATCTACTTTATATTTAACATGTTGTTCAGACACTGATTGACTTCCATGCTTAGGAATTCTAGGAAAAGTATGATATAAAAGGCACAGTTTTTGTACTCAGACAAAAAAAGGTTTTATAATCTGGCTTTGATATTTATAAACTGAGAAACTCTGGTCAATTACTTAAACCTCTTAAACCCAATTCTTCATGAAATTAGTAACTACTAATATAAATATTTGCTATAGATTATAAAGTATACATAGTAAATCATACATGTAATGTGTCTAATAAGCACTAAATAAATATTTGTGATTTTTACTATTTTTTTCATTTATCTTATATCACATTTAGTGTTAAGTTTTAAGAAACATTTTTTACATTTTATTTATTTTCAGGGTTTTTGAGATATAGTTGACACTCAGCATTGTTTAAGGAGCATAGCATGCCTTGACTTACATTTATTGTCTAATGATTTCGATGGTAATTTTAGTTCATCATCTCCTATAATATTCATCATTTCCTGTAGATACTCCCCAAGAAAGTTTCTTAATGCTTAGAATTATCTTCCTATTTTTAGAACTTTAAGAAGTAGAGTACTAGTACTTTTTCTTACATGATTTTTCAAGTTTATGTTCCTAATGGGTAACTCATTTCTGAAATTACTTAACATTTCACTCTTTGTACATCACCAGTGAAGAATGAGTAAATGCAACATCTTAAGGATTTGGTTACTTTTTATTTCAACAAAAGCTCTTTGCTTATTATATTTATTAAAGATAATGATGGTAATGATGATGATTATTGTTATGTTCATGGAAATTTCCATTTCCAACCAGGAGACCTGATATGTTGTTATAAGGAATATAAGAATACCAGAATATGTATAGGCTTTTGTGGTATCCATTTACAAAAGAAAAGTTTTAAAAAATGTATTAATAATAACTTTTAAAATAGTTAAAATACATGAATTCAGAGAAAATTGTTTTTTTAAACAATTTATAAATAACTCAGGTGTTTCAAAATTTGTTGCTTCATTTCTCATGCTAATCTCTTCTTGAACAGTATTGATCACTGCTCTAAAGTGTAATGGCATGGAGGGATGCAATAAGAGTAAGATGTTGTTTTGCTTAGATGACTGGTAAAAATATAAAGATTTTGAGTGGCCCTGACAAGCAAAAGTAATTGTTGATTAATGGTCACATTTTAGGTTGTTTTAGCAGGAGTGGATAGCACTGATTCTTCTTTAGTGATGAACACTGTAACTGTTAATAAGATAATTGAGGCTAAAAGCTATCACTAATCAGTCAATATCACAATAAAGTTTATTTGAAAATAAAATCTTCAATAGAGGTTTTTTTCACGTTTTAGCACTATCATCCAAGAGAATTTCTGTCAGTATCCTGAAGAAAGAAAAAAGATTAAAGGGAGAGTAATTAAAATAGCCAGAGCAGAATATATTATTTGATTATGTCATCAAATTAGGAAGTCCACAATGATATGATAGTAACTGACAAAATGATTGTTCTTTAGCAAAATGAACTATCTGGTTGTAAAAATAATGTTAAGAAAGCCTACGAACAGACAGAGTAAAGGGTTTACATGTTTTACTGAGTTAGCTCTTTTATGTAAGAATTCATAGAGAGGAAAATGGAAACAACGTGGCTGACATACTGTGTAATTATCACAAAAATCATTAAAGGATTTTTATACTCATTGAAAAACATGAGATAAACTTTGATCACATTAAACTTCAAAGAACTCGTTGTGTTGACCTAGATGATTGAGACAGAGCGTATTCAAACATAAACCACACTTGCTCCCTTACCTGTCAACACAGATATTAGTAACACAACATTTACACCAGTGTGATTTTATGGCTGTTACTCTGCTAGAGTTTAATGGATAATTTGAAGCTAAGTATCATTTGAAATAAATATTCATAAATTTTTATTTTTATTTGTTTTTATTTTTATCCTAATTGCTTATGAAAATATTTAACCGAGAACAAAGAAGGTACCCTTGATTCAGGGAAATATTTGTTAAATTTGCTCAGGAAATATTCAATTCAGTTCTGTCGCTCAGTCGTGTCAGACTCTTTGCGATCCCATAAACCACAGCACGCCAGGCCTCCCTTTCCATCACCAACTCCCAGAGTCCACTCAAACCCATGTCCATTGAGTTGGTGATGCCATCCAACCATCTCATCCTCTGTCATCCCCTTCTCCTCCTGCCCTCAATCTTTCCCAGCATGAGGGTCTTTTCAAATGAGTCAGCTCTTCACATCAGGTAGCCAAAGGATTGGAGTTTCAGTTTCCACATCAGTCGTATCAGTGAACACCCAGGACTGATCTCCTTTAGGATGGACTGGTTGGATCTCCTTTCACTCCAAGGGATTCTCAAGAGTCTTCTCCAACACCACAGTTCAAAACCATCAATTCTTCAGTGCTCGGCTTTCTTTATAGTCCAACTCTCATATCTATACATGACCACTGGAAAATCCATAGCCTTGACTAGATGGACTTTTGTTGGCAAAGTAATGTCTCTGCTTTATAATATGCTGTCTATGTTGATCATAACTTTCCTTCCAAGGAGTAAGTGTCATTAATTTAATGGCTGCAATCACCATCTGCAGTGATTTTGGAACCTAGAAAAATAAAATCTGATACTGTTTCCTCTGTTTCCCCATCTGTTTGCCATGAAATGATGGGACCAGATGCCATGCTCTTAGTTTTCTAAATGTTGAGCTTTAAGCCAACTTTTTCACTCTCCTCTTTCACTCTCATCAGGAGTCTCTTTAATTCTTCCCAGTTTCTGCCATAAGAGTGGTGTCATTTGCATATCTGAAGTTACTGATATTCCTCCAGGCAATCTTGATTCCAGTTTGCGCTTCCTCCAGCCCGGCTTTTCTATGATGTACTCTGCATAGAAGTTAAATAAGCAGGGTGACAATATACAACCTTGACGTACTCCTTTTCCTGTTTTGAACCAGTTTGTTGTTCCAAGTCCATTTATCCAAATTTTTCAAAGTTCTACACACCAAAAAACAAAAAAAAAAAAAAAAAAAAACCCTGCAAAGGCACAAAACAGCAATAAAAGCAAAACAAAACAATAATGCATGCTGAAAAGATTTATACAAAGCATGGAAAAATGTACTTTTAGTTAAATGATGGGTGGTCTAGGTTTAAATTAGTGGTGTGAATTTTAAAAGCTGTTACCCCATGAAGAGTTTGAGCTGTGTTTATATACTATTTATTAGAATAGTATTCCAGGTGCTTTTATAGCTTTGTGCGGGTAGGATTTTTCTATTCCAATAGTGATAACCCATCTCCATCAAATCATTTAGGAAAAAAAATCAATGCTTAAATTATTTTAAAAAATGTTGAGATTAAAATTTCAAAACTGTAATAATACTATAAATTTTGTTTCAAAAACACTCGTGGCTGATTCATGTCGATGTGTAGCAAAACGAATACAGTATTGTAAAGCAAAACAAACTAAAAAATAAAAATTAATTTTAAAAAAAATGGAGCTTTGGGAATTCCCTGGTGATCAAGTGGTTGACTCTGCATTGCCAAGGCAGGGGGCGTAGTTCCATCCCTGACTGGGGAACTGTTATGGGAGATAAGGGACGGCCTGAGTTCTTGGTAAAGACTCAAAGAAGAATCTGAGGTCTTACGCTTGGCCTTACACGTTTATTGAAGAGAGAACAGAAAGAGCACCTCAGGGGAGAAGTGGGCCAAGCCAAGAGAGGCACTGGAACCAGAATAATGAGGTACAGGGTTTGCAAGACAGAGCTTTTACATATTCATCTAGGCGGATGTGGATTACAGTTTTGATTAACAGTTGCTAGTTACATAACAACAGACTCTATTGTGCATGCTTTTCCCATAATTCAATCTGTTATAAACAGATGTATGTATGTATAGAATGTTTGTGAACCCTTAATAGATTCCTGGATGCCTAAGATAACTTGAAGATCCAGCTATGGGTTAAAGGCACATGTGCTGTATTTGGAGAAGCCTCTGTGGTTAGTTTGTATCCACTGCGTGCACATGCGCTGGAGGTGGAGACTTCTGTAGTTATTTTTTAGGGTATGTGTGAGCTCTCCTGGGCTACACTGGGGAGTGTCTTGGGTGAGATTTAGAGGTCAGCTTGAATCTTGTTTGGCTAGACCATCCCTCATTGCTCATGCCTAACTTCTCATTTAACAAAACTTAAGATCTCACATGCAGCCCAAAGATTTAAAAAACAAAAACAAAAACAACAACAATTGGAGCTCTCTTGCAAGGAGTGTACTATATAACCAAATATGGCATAGTTTGATAATATCTAAGTCTTATTAATTTAGTAAGCTTAGATATAAGGGAAACAGGGCAAATGTCTTAAAAACAGTTTTCACTATATTATTTGTCTCATATTTACTTTATGGGGATTTAATATAAAAGAAATGCATATATACATTTCTTCTACTGGTTAATATCTAATAATTGCTATGTCAAATAATTTGATTGAAATAGAAGATTGAATGATCATATGAGAAATATGAGATATGAAAGTAAATTTCAAGCCAAGAAACACTTTTATAGACTCACAGTTGATCTCTGTCAGGCAACCTGGAACAGTGGTACAAAACAAGATCTTAATTCTTGCCCAGGAATTGAACCTGGGCAACATGATGAGAACAAGGAATCCTGGAAACCAGACCAACAAGGGCTAGAGGCTAGAAGCTATTTTTGCCTGGATCTTAAGCCCCAGTGGAAAAATTGCATTTTTTTCATGGAGGCAAAAACTGGAGGCAAATACAGGTACAAAGTATATTATTAGAGATATAGCACAACAAGTGGGAGACACACAGAGAAACAGTTTGTTTAGTTAAGACAGAAGCAAGGCAGAGATGCACACCTGGAGAGGAAGTGTGTGGGCATCCCCCCTAATGAGGCAGGGCATTACGTCAGAGGTGGTTAAGTCGTTCATATAGGTCACTTTCCCCAGGCCTTTGTCTTCCTTCAGGCCAAATATTTGGTTTCTTTTCCCATGCCTGATCTACCCTAGGACCTTGCCTGGGTGCATGCTCACCCCTCAACCAAGATGGATCTTGAAGTGAAGGCTTCTGGGTGGAGCAACATTTATTATAGCCTGGTATTGTCCCCTGATTTTTGACCCACAAGGAGCCTTTCTATGCATGTATAATGCCTCTCTTGTCCCAAAACAAGGGGGAGATGGATATCCTTTAATCCTTTACTCAAACGGTTTTGCTTCTCTTTTGGCTTCCCTGGTAGCTCACATGGTAAAAAATCTGCCTGCAATGCAGGAGACCCAGGTTTGACTCCTGGGTCAGGAAGATGCCTTAAAGAAGGAAAATAGCAACCCCCTCCTGTATACTTGCCAGGAGAATCCCAAGGACAGAGAAGCCTGGAGGCCTAGAGACAGACAGGTGAAGTGAAGTCACTCAGTGTTGTCCAGCTCTTTGCGACCCCAGAGATAGTAGCCTACAAGGCTCTTCCATCCATGGAATTTAGCATGCACATATGTTTTTGCCATGACTATTACCTTGGCTATTACCATGACTATTACCTTAATATGTTTACAAGAGACAAACACTGGCTATTTACTCTGTTTTTGTTGTTAACTTTCATTTCAGAGGGCAAGTTGAGTTGAGTTGAGTTCAGTTCAGTCTCTCAGTGGTGTCCAACTCTTTGCGACCCCATGAATTGCAGCACGCCACACCTCCTTGTTCATCACCAACGCCCAGAGTTCATTCAGACTCACGTTCATTGAGTCAGTGATGCCATCCAGCCATCTCATCCTCTGTCGTCCCTTTCTCCTCCTGCCCCCAATCCCTTCCAGCTTCAGAGTCTTTTCCAATGAGTAACTCTTCAAATGAGGTGGCCAAAGTACTGGAGCTTCAGCTTTAGCATAATTCCTTCCAAAGAAATCCCAGGGCTGATCTCCTTCAGAATGGGCTGGTTGGATTTCCTTCCAGTCCAAGGGACTCTCAAGAGTCTTCTCCAACATCACACTTTAAAGCATCAATTCTTCAGCACTAAGCTTTCTTCACAGTCCAACACTTACATCCATACCTGACTACTGGAAAAACCATAGCCTTGACTAGACGGACCTTAGTCGGCAAAGTAATGTCTCTGCTTTTGAATGTGCTATCTAGGTTGATCATAACTTTTCTTTCAGGGAGTAAGTGTCTTTTAATTTCATGGCTGCAGTCAACATCTGTAGTGATTTTGGAACCGAAAAAATAAAGTTTAACACTGTTTCCACTGTTTCCTCATCTATTCTCTATGAAGTGATGGGACCAAATGCCATGATCTTCGTTTTCTGAATGTTGAGCTTTCAGCCAACTTTTTCACTCTCCTCTTTCACTTTCATCAAGAGATTTTTTAGTTCCTCTTCACTTTCTGCCATAAGGGTGGTGTCATCTGCATATCTGAGGTTATTGATATTTCTCCCGGCAATCTGGATTCCACCTTGTGTTTCTTGCAGTCTGGTATTTCTCATGATGTACTGCATATAAGTTAAATAAGCAGGGTGACAATATACAGACTTGACATACTCATTTTCCTATTTGGAACCAGTCTGTTGTTCCATGTCCAGTTCTAACTGTTGCTTCTTGACCTGCATACAGATTTCTCAAGAGGCAGGTCTGGTATTCCCATCTCTCTCAGAATTTTCCACAGCTTCTTGTGATCCACTCAGTCAAAGGCTTTGGCATAGTCAATAAAGCAGAAATAGATGTTTTACTAGAACTCTCTTGCTTTTTCCATGATCCAGTGGATGTTGGCAATTTGATCTCTGGTTCCTCTGCCTTTTCTAAAACCAACTTGAACATTAGGAAGTTCACGGTTCACGTATTGCTGAAGCCTGTCTTGGAGAATTTTGACATTACTTTACTAACATGTCAGATGACTGCAATTGTGAGGTAATCTGAGCATTCTTTGGCATTGCCTTTCTTTGGGATTGGAATGAAAACTGACCTTTTCCATCCTTTTCCAAATTTGCTGGCATATTGAGTGCAGCACTTTCACAGCATCATCTTTTCAGGATTTGAAACAGCTCAACTGGAATTCCATCACCTTCACTAGCTTTGTTTGTAGTGATGCTTTCTAAGGCCCACTTGACTTCACATTCCAGGATCTCTGGCTCTGGATGAGTAATCACACCATCGTGATTATCTGAGTCAAGAAGATCTTTTTTGTATAGTTCTTCTGTGTATTCTTGCCACCTCTTCTTAATATCTTCTTCTTCTATTAGGTCCATACCATTTCTGTTTTTTATCGAGCCCATTTTTGCTTGAAATTTTCCCTTGGTATCTCTAATTTTCTTGAATAAATCTCTAGTATTTCCCATTCTGTCCTGTTCCTCTATTTCTTTGCATTGATCACTGAAGAAGACTTTCTTATCTCTTCTTGCTATTCTTTGGAATTCTGCATTCAGATGCTTAAATATTTCCTTTTCTCCTTTGCTTTTCACCTCTCTTCTTTTCACAGCTATTTGTAAGGCCTCCCCAGACAGTCATTTGGCTTTTTTGCATTTCTTTTCCATGAGGATGGTCTTGATCCCTATCTCCTGTACAATGTCATGAAGCTCATTCCATAGTTCATCAGGCACTCTATCTATCAGATCTGGGTCCTTAAATCTATTTCTCACTTCCACTGTATAATCATAAGGGATTTGATTTACATCATACCTGAATGGTCAAGCAGTTTTCCCTACTTCAATTTAAGTCTGAATTTGGTAATAAGGAGTTCATGATCTTAGCCACAGTCAGCTCCTGGTCTTGTTTTGGTTAACTATATAGAGCTTCTCCATTTTCAGCTGCAAAGTTTGCTTTTCACCTCTCTTCTTTTCACAGCTATTTGTAAGGCCTCCCCAGACAGTCATTTGGCTTTTTTGCATTTCTTTTCCATGAGGATGGTCTTGATCCCTATCTCCTGTACAATGTCATGAAGCTCATTCCATAGTTCATCAGGCACTCTATCTATCAGATCTGGGTCCTTAAATCTATTTCTCACTTCCACTGTATAATCATAAGGGATTTGATTTACATCATACCTGAATGGTCAAGCAGTTTTCCCTACTTCAATTTAAGTCTGAATTTGGTAATAAGGAGTTCATGATCTTAGCCACAGTCAGCTCCTGGTCTTGTTTTGGTTAACTATATAGAGCTTCTCCATTTTCAGCTGCAAAGAATATAATCAATCTGATTTCAGTGTTGACCATCTAGTGATGTCCATGTGTAGTCTTCTCTTGTGTTGTTGGAAGAGGGTGTTTGCTATGACCAGTGCATTTTCTTAGCAAAACTCTATTAATCTTTGCCCTGCTTCATTCCACATTCCAAGGCCAAATTTGCCTGTTACTCCAGGTGTTTCTTGACTTCCTACTTTTGCATTCCAGTCCCCTATAATGAAAAGGACATCTTTTTTGGGTGTTACTTCTAAAAGGTCTTTTACGTCTTCATAGAACCATTCAACTTAAGCTTCTTCAGCACTACTGTTTGGGGCATAGACTTGGATTACCGTGATATTGAATGGTTTCCCTTGGAGACGAACAGAGATCATTCTGTCGTTTTTGAGATTGCATCCAAGTACTGCATTTCAGACTCTTTTGTTGACCATGATGGCTACTCCATTTCTGCTGAGGGATTCCTGCCCGCAGTAGTAGATATAATGGTCATCTGAGTTAAATTCACCCATTCCAGTCCATTTTAGTTTGCTGATTCCTAGAATGTCAATGTTCAGTCTTTCCATCTCTTGTTTGACCACTTCCTATTTGCCTTGATTCATGGACCTGACATTCCACGTTCCTAAGCAATATTGCTTTTTACAGCATCAGACTTTACTTCTATCACTAGTCATATCCACAGCTGGGTACTGTTTTTGCTTTGGCTCCATCCCTTCATTCTTTCTGGAGTTATTTCTCCACTGATCTCCAGTAGCATACTGGGCACCTACTGACCTGAAGAGTTCCTCTTTCAGTATCCTATCATTTTGCCTTTTCATACTGTTCATGGGGTTCTCAAGGCAAGAATACTGAAATGTTTTGCCATTCCCTTCTCCAGCAGACCACATTCTGTCAGACCTTTCCACCATGACCGGCACATCTTGGGTTGCTCTGCGGCATGGCTTAGTTTCATTGAGTTAGACAAGGGTGTGGTCCTAGTGTGATTAGATTGACTAGTTTTCTGTGAGTATGGTTTCAGTGTGTCTGCCCTCTGATGCCCTCTTGCAACACATACCATCTTACTTGGGTATCTCTACCTTGGGCGTGGAGTGTCTCTTCACGGCTGCTTCAGCAAAGCACAGCCACTGCTCCTTACCCTGGATGAGGGGTATCTCTTCATCACCGCCTTTCCAACGTGGGATGGCTCCTCTAGGCCCTTCAGAGGGCAAACAGGAGGCTGATTTGATATGTCTTAACTGGAGCCCACCTACATCTTGTCTCCGAAATGCTAACAGTTATAAGTATCCAGCCTGAAGCCTACTTCTTTGTACCTGATGAAATACAAACAGGAGGCCAGTTGTAAATATCTAACCGGTAGTCTGTATCTCCTCTTCAGAATTATAGCTATAATTTATCTTAATATGATTAACAAATGCCATGAATATGTAGTACAATTAATTGTAACATTTATGTACTAGATCTTCCAACAAGTAGCTCTCTGAGTTTGGGAAAGCTAAGGTGATTACATGAAGCTATTTCAGTAAACCTAGAGAACTATGAAGCTAGAAATTTATAATGAAAAATCAAAGTGCCAATTTCAAGGGTATACAAAGTAGGTACAAACATGACACACCTTCTTTTGATAATTACTCTGTATTTTTATTATTACTTACAGGTTTATAAATCTACATAATTTAATTTTAAGATAAATACTTCAATTGAGAGTAAAAAGATGCAATCAGTTTTGCAAAATAATTTGGAAGTTTCTGAAGAGTTAAACATATGCTTACTCTAAAATCTAGTCATTCCATTCATTAAATAGGAATATACGGTTATACAGAAACTTGTATATGAGTAAAAAGTAAGTAAAGTCACTCAGTCGTGTCCGACTCTTTGTGACCCCATGGACTGCAGCCCACCAGGCTCCTCAGTCCATGAGATTCTCCAAGCAAGAATACTGGAGTGGGTTGCCATTTCCTTCTCCAGGGGATCTTCCTGACCCAGGGATCGAACCCAGGTCTCCCACATTGGAGGCAGACGCTTTAACCTCTGAGCCACCAGGGAAGTTCAGTTCAGTTCAATCACGCAGTCGTGTCCGACTCTTTGCGACCCCATGAATCGCAGCATGCCAGGCCTCCCTGTCCATCACCAACTCCCGGAGTTCACTCAGACTCACGTCCATTGAGTCTGTGATGCCATCCAGCCATCTCATCCTCGGTCGTCCCCTTCTCCTCCTGCCCCCAATCCCTCCCAGCATCAGGGTCTTTTCCAATGAGTCAACTCTTTGCATAAGGTGCCCAAAGTACTGGAGTTTCAGTTTCAGCATCATTCCTTCCAAACCAGGGAAGTTACCTTTTAGTATATGAGTATTTATATCAAATTATTTACCTTAAATTGGAAACATCCACTGACAATGAATGGAGAAACAAATTTAGTATACTCATACAATGAAATACTGGATGCATGCTTGCTAAGTTGCTTCAATCATGTCTGACTCTTTGCAACCCAATGGACTATAGTCTGCCAGGCTCTTCTGTTCATGGGATTCTCCAGGTAAGACTGGAGTGGGTTACCATGCCCTCCTCCAGGGAATCTTCTTGACCCAGGGATCTAATCCATGTCTCTTATGTCTCCTGCAATGGAAAGTGGGTTCTTTACTATTATCACCACCTGGAAAACCCACAAAAGAATACTACTCAGAAAAAAAAGGAGCAGACTATTGATACACACAACAAAATGAATAAATTTCAAAATAATTATGCTGCATGAAAAAGCCAGATCTAAAAGGTAGTATACTGTATTAATCTATTTTTTTTTTGAAAGTGAGTTTGGCTTTTTTTATTTCCACATATAAATGAGATCATACAGTATTTGCCTTTCTCTCTGTGTGTGTATTCTCAATTGTATTCCACTCTTTGCAACCCAATGGATGGTAGCACACCAGGCTTCTCTGTGCATGGGATTTTTCAGGTAAGAATACTAGAGTGGGTTGCCATTTCTTCCTCCAGGGGATTTTCCTGACCCAGGGATCTAACCCATATCTCCTGCATCTCTTGTGTTTGTAGGCAGATTATTTACCACAAAGTCACCTGGGAAGCCCCTGTCTTTCTCTATCTAATTTATTTCACTTAGCATAATTCCATCAGGGCCCATTCATGTTGTTGCAAATGACAGGATTTCCTTATTTCTCATGGCTGAATAATACTGCATTGATATATACATATATATATCATGTATATCATATATATCATGTGTATATATATATATATAGTATACCCATAAAAAATCATGACACTCATACAACTTAAAAGCAAAAACACAAACAATCTAATTAAAACAAAGGTCTTGAATAGATATTTTTCCAGGAAAGACACACAAATGATCAACAGATACATGGAAAAGTGTTCACTATCACTAATTATCAGGGAAATGAAGTTAAAAACAATTGCACACCTCTTAGAATGGCTATTATCAAAAAGAAAAGAGGTAACCATGTTGGTGAGGATATAGAGAAAAGGGAACTTTTGTTTATTGGTGGTAAATGTGAAGAGTTGACTCATTGGAAAAGACCCTGATGCTGGGAGGGATTGGGGGCAGGAGGAGAAGGGGATGACCGAGGATGAGATGGCTGGATGGCATCACGGACTCAATGGACGTGGGTCTGAGTGAACTCCGGGAGTTGGTGATGGACAGGGAGGCCTGCCGTGCTGCGATTCCTGGGGTCGCAAAGAGTCGGACACGACTGAGTGACTGAACGACAACGACAACGACAGTGGTAAATGTAAACTGGTAAAATCACTATGGAAGACAGGATGGAAGTTTCTCAAATATATGTATATATAGAACTACCATATGATAGAGCAGTCCCACTTTTGGATATATATCCAAAGGAAATGAAATCACTAGCTTGAAGAAATATCTACATTCCCATGCTCACTGCAGCATTATTCATAATAGTTAAGACATGGAAATAACCTAAGCAGCCACTGACAGATGAAGGATATATTAATCTATTTCTATAAAATTCTAGATGACAATGGAATTAAATTTATAGTGACATAAAGATGATCAGTGATTGTTTGCTAAGGATAAGGAATTGCATGAAGGGCAGGAGGTATTACAAAGTAGCACCAGGATACTTTTGGTGTTATGGGTATGTTCATTGTCATGATTGTGGTGACATGATGGTTCTATAAACACACACACATTAAAACGTATTCAATCATATGCTTTAAACATATTCAGTTTATTGTATTTCAATTAAACTTCAATAAAGCTATTTAAAGAGTTACCTATAAAGTACTGAGAATTTTTAGAGAATAGTGAACAGAACTATAATACATGTGAGATATATCTTTAGGTTCATATGGAGTTTTGGAGGGGACATTTTCACCAACCTTTGAAAATGCTTTTTGTTACTATTTTTATCCATAACTTGAAGAAATATCAAGCTCATATGTTGCTTTCTTCTTAATTAGATTTTGGTGTTTGCAAAGCTAGTAGAGTTCTAGATATTAAGAACTGGAATGACTGCCAAGGAGGACAAGGTGCCCCAAAGCAATCTAAATACAGTGATGATAAACAAAGGATAGCTTTCTTAAATATTTTAATAGTCTATTTTTGTAATGTTTTTATCAACTTGTGTAAGAAAAACATCTGTACAAAACTGTAAGAACCAAAAATGACTAATAGATTTAATTATAACTCAAGGAGCCATATGAACTGTTTTAAAGGGGACAGATATAACAAAGTGGCAATTAGCATAATCTTACTATGCTATTTCTAGGATTACTCTTACAAAAGAATTTCATTTGGTGAACTATATCCAAGTTCCTTTGAGTATATATCTAGAATACAAATCAAATGATTCAAATAACTATACAAATGTTACAGAAATGTTTATATTAGAATAGATCTAGATTTACAGAAAAGGTGCAGAGATAAAGTTCCCATCTACCCCAAATGTACTTTTCCTTATTACTAATATTTTGCATTCATTTGCTGCATATGTACCAACTAATAAGTTAATATTGATATTATTATTAACCAAAGTACATATTTTGTTTTATTTTTAGTTTTTACCAAATGTACTTTTTTCTGTCTCAAGATCTCGGCTAGTATTTCACATTTTATTTCATCATCATATCTCCTCAGCCTCCTCTAGATTATGCCATTTTCTCAGATATTTGTTTTTGATGAGTTTGAAAGTTTTGAGAACTACTGACCAGGTATGTTGCAAAATGTCACTTAATCCTTAATTGTCTGAAGCTGCTGTCATGATTCGACAATGGTTATTCTGAGAAGACTAGACATAACTTGTCATTCTCAACATATCATATGGATGGTACATATTCTTAACACACAGAATTAACTCACTTCCAAATCAGTTAACACTTGGGTTTTCTTACACATAATAGTTATTCACTCTCTGTCTACAGAAGGTAGAGACAGGGTGGATAAATATTTTCTTAGAGAAGTAGAATACCAGACCACCTGACCTGTCTCTTGAGAAATCTGTATGCAGGTCAGGAAGCAACAGTTAGAACTGGACATGGAACAACAGACTGGTTCCAAATAGGAAAAGGAGTACCTCAAGGCTGTATATTGTCACCCTGCTTATTTAACTTATATGCAGAGTACATCATGAGAAATGCTGGACTGGAAGAAACACAAGCTGGAATCAAGATTGCTGGGGGAAATATCAATAACTTCAGATATGCAGATGACACCACCCTTATGGCAGAAAGTGAGGAGGAGCTAAAAAGCCTCTTGTTGAAAGCAAAAGAGGAGAGTGGAAAAGTTGGCTTAAAGCTCAACATTCAGAAAACGAAGATCATGGCATCTGGCCCCATCACTTCATGGGAAATAGATGGGGAAACAGTAGAAACAGTGTCAGACTTTGTTTTTTTGGGCTCCAAAATCACTGCAGATGGTGACTGCAGCCATGAAATTAAAAGGCGCTTACTCCTTGGAAGAAAAGTTATGACCAACCTAGATAGTATATTCAAAAGCAGAGACATTACTTTGTCAACTAAGGTCCGTCTAGTCAAGGCTATGGTTTTTCCTGTGGTCATGTATGGATGTGAGAGTTGGACTGTGAAGAAGGCTGAGCGCAGAAGAATTGATGCTTTTGAACTGTGGTGTTGGAGAAGACTCTTGAGAGTCCCTTGGACTGCAAGGAGATCCAACCAGTCCATTCTGAAGGAGATCAGCCCTGGGATTTCTTTGGAAGGAATGGTGCTAAAGCTGAAGCTCCATTACTTTGGCCACCTCATGCGAAGAGTTGACTCATTGGAAAAGACCCTGAAAGGGAGGGATTGGGGGCAGGAGGAGAAGGGGACGACCGAGGATGAGATGGCTGGATGGCATCACGGGACTCAATGGACGTGAGTCTGAGTGAACTCCGGGAGTTGGTGATGGACAGGGAGGCCTGGCGTGCTGCGATTCATGGGGTCGCAAAGAGTCGGACACGACTGAGCGACTGAACGAACGAACGAACGAACGAATGAGCCCTTCTCACCTGAAAACAAGGAGTCTGTTGACTTCTGACATGGGGTCCGGCCTCCAATGTGCAGTGAGAGGTGTGAGTTGTGGCTGTGAAGTTGGGTGTGCGAACTCTATTCACGGAAAGGTAGACACCTTTCAAGCCCTGGGGAGTGAATCGTGATGAAGGAATATCTTGTCTGTTGCCTTTTCAGGATTGATGGGAGATGCCAGCTATTCACAGAAGTGCCAAAGAGACAAGAAGGAGGTGTTTATCTCATAGAATATGAGTATTCCAGCTTCTCTGATGGGTTGTCTTCCCCAAACCAAGGAACGTGTTCAGATAGTCTCTGTTTCACCCGAGACAGCTAGATGTCTGCGCTGGTGAACTATTTCATCTACTCATTACGAATGTCACCTTGGAAAAGCCACAAATTTTTCAGCAATCAATTTTGTCCCACAACACCAGGATGAGGCCCAAGGTTGGAACGTGGCCATTCATGATCTCTGAGAAAAAACCCCAGAGCACTGACTCGTGTTCCTCGGCATGGAGAAGTAAGACAACCTACATAGGACAATAATGACTTTTCACAATTTTTGCTTTTACTTGACCTACATGATGAATTTTGCTTTAAGAAATTCTTTAAATATTAAAAGTTCTTCATTAGCAAGTTTAGTAAGTAGAACATAATTAACGTTAAAGCCCTAAAAATGACAACGGCTAAAATAAGAGTGAAAATTTCAAATTAATTTTACATAATCTGAAAGGGAGTTTAGCATAGACTTCTATCTCTACAGCTTAAAATAAGGAGAAAAAGTTCATATATCAACACAGAAATCGAAAGATGCATTAACACATTTCCATCTGTAGTTAAAATATCAGGAAATAAAGCTCAAATATTAATATCAATACTGTAATATTCTATTCAGTGGTCAAATGTCCATGTCTCATTATGATGGAAAAAATGTACAAACGGAGCACTCTAATCTTGGTCAGACGCATTTATTTCATTTTTCAACTGTAGAAACACAGACACAGGAAGTAATCTGCTATCATTTCAGAGTTTATGCATCCGACATTTTGCAACAGACTCATTTGTACTTCTTTAATTAGCTCTTCTACTTGAACTGTGGTGTTGAAGAAGACTCTTGAGAGTCCCTCGGACTGCAAGGAGATCCAACCAGTCCATGCTGAAGGAGATCAGCCCTGGGATTTCTTTGGAAGGAATGATGCTAAAGCTGAAGCTCCAGTACTTTGGCCACCTCATGCGAAGAGTTGACTCATTGGAAAAGACCCTGATGCTGGGAGGGATTGGGGGCAGGAGGAGAAGGGGACGACCGAGGATGAGATGGCTGGATGGCATCACTGACTCAATGGACGCGAGTCTGAGTGAACTCCGGGAGTTGGTGATGGACAGGGAGGCCTGGCGTACTGCGATTCATGGGGTCGCAAAGAGTCGGACACAACTGAGTGACTGAACTGAACTGATGTACTAACTTTGATTTAAATACATTCATTTAAATTTTTTGAATTCCTTTCTAATCATGACTGTACTGGCAAACTGGGCACAAAATTCCTGAATATTTAACAGTCAGTTCTTATGAGCTCGCATGAGATGGTTGAGGTTCAAACCTACGAGAGTTGCAATAAGAAACTTTGCTATCATTCACAGACTGCGCAGTCTAGAAGCCAGAAAGTCTTAATTCTCTTTAGGAGAAGGGGGTGTGGAGAAAGCTTTCCTAGTTCACTAGCTGTCTTAACTGGTTGTAAAGCGCATCACTAGAAATCTCAGTGACATAGAGTCTACTACCATCTGAGGGAAGAGTGATGATTGCATGTGAAGAATAAGACATGCTCAGCTGAAAAGAAAAGAAGTTAATCATATTGCTGCTGCTGCTGCTGCTGCTGCTGCTGCTAAGTCACCTCAGTCATGTCCAACTCTGTGTGACCTCACAGACAGCAGCCCACCAAGCTTCCCCGTCCCTGGGATTCTCCAGGTAAGAACACTGGAGTGGGTTGCCATTTCCTTCTCCAATGCCAGAAAGTGAAAAGTGAAAGTGAAGTCGCTCAGTCGTGTCCAACTCTTAGCGACTCCAGGGACTGCAGCCCACCAGGCTCCTTCTTCCATGGGATTTTCCAGGCAAGAGTACTGGAGTGGGTTGCCATTGCCATCCCTGTAATCACTGAGGTTTGATGTTTTTTCCTTCTGTTATAGACACGAGTATAAATGTTTTGCAACTGATTCATGTACCAGACAACATGCTGGTAACTAATTTTGAAAGCAATGAAGGACAGAAGATCACAAAAATAACTGAAGGTGCTGGTAGTTACTGTAGCTTACCCAATATAAACTAGATGTGTTCATATGATCAGTGTTTTTACAGAAAGGAGAGGGGTACACACATAACTTATATCAGGGCCTGACTGATGGTTCAGATGGGAAAGAACCCACCTGCAGTGCGGGACACCTGGGTTTGATCCCTGGGTTGGAAAGATTCCCTGGAGGAGGGTATGGGAACCCACACAACTATTCTTGCCTCAAAAATACTCATGGACAGAGGAGCCTGGTGGGCTACAGTCCATGGGGTGCAGAGTTGGACACGCCTGAAAGACTAAGCACAGAACATTATATGGAACACACTGGAACAGACGTGTGTTCACATGGAGAATTCAGACTTCACGTGACGTGAGTCTGGGATATAGAAAGGTTGTCTGCTAGAAAAATGAGGAAATGTATCCACTGGGGATTCTATCAGATGGCTCTTTTAGAAATGAGATACACTTATCCCAGACTGCAAATGAAATATTCCAGGATGCTCCATGACTTTCTCGCCAAGTATCACACAACAGAGTTGCTGGGTCCTGACACCAAAAAGAACCAAGGTTTAAACATGAGTTTAGCAAACTCACAGGTCATGGCCATGATTGCATTCATCTCCACCACAAATGTTTCCTTCTTTGTTACAATCTTGAAAGTACTGCCTGAACCTGAACCCAAACCTCTGCAAATACCACTAGACCACATTGAAGACTGCAGAGGCAGTATGGTCTGGAATGTCAGTCATTCTGCCATCCAGCCAATTCCCTGGATTCACTGACATATCCCTTTGTCCTTTCTCATATTATACCCTCACTGGAGATGAATGGGTGTTGTGTCTGGTCTTTGAGGATGACAAAGCGTGAGTTTTTTGCTCACTAACATCTGTGATGTGGTTACCAAAAGTGGGTTCCTGCTGCCCACCCTTCAAAAGTCAAATAAGAGGCAAGATTCATAGAAAGGAAACTCTGCCTTCATTCAGATGCTGACAACTGGGAGGAGGGTGAACTTCTGTACAAAGGCTGAATGCCCCACCCCACAACTGACATTCAGGAAGTTAGAACTCTATAGACAGAGAGAACGGGCTTCTTGCAGAAAAAACAGCGTCAACTCAGACAAGTCACTTTGAAATTGATAGGTGGTCTGACCAGCATCATCATGACTGTTTCAAGCACAGTGAATCAACAGCTCCAGGGTCACTATAATCCCATCTCTTTGACGTCAGTTCTCTGAATCGTGGCAGCTTATGTTCTGGCTACAGTCAGGTCACCCTGTAGTTAACCTGTCCACTGGTGGGGGTTTCAGTGTCTATAAGCCAGCTCACAGGAAGGCCCAGAACAGTATCTGTTGCCCTTGGGGAGGAAATAGAGGTCCTTGTCTTTGCTTCATGAACACATTATGTTTTGCTCTCCTTTGACTGTCTTCCTTATTTCCCATGTTCTCACTGCTCTGATTAAACTTATTCTTTGACTAGAATCTTTCACAGACAAAAGGCAGGCCAAAATCATGGAGAGTGGAGCAAGGAAGCAGGGTCCTGCAACGTCTCAATGGGGTCAGTGTGCTTCTGAAAAATCCAAATCATTCCCCTGCGGCATTCATTTCAGGATGGATCATGAAAACCCCAGGGATGGACTTCCAGGATGTGGACAAAGTGGACAGGAAGAGTTAGAGTTGGGAGGAGTTCTGAGTCTCAGACCGTCTGTGGCCTTCTTCGACGTGCCACGAAAGATTGCCTCTCCCTGGGGCATGCTTAAGCTCACAGCTGAATGATCTGTAGCTCACTCAGGAGCCGTGAGGAGTGGAACATGTTAACCGTGTGGACTCTACCCCCACAGACCCATCTGAAGACCAGCGTGCCCACTTGGGCACGTCTGTGGAAAACTATCTGGAAAGCACGGTCTAGGTCACGGTGGAGGGCACGGTGTTGGGGAGGCTTACCCATCACTACAGATACGAGCTAGGTGACTCTCTATAACCTAGGAAAGATTCTGAGGCCCACCTCTTCCGCCCTTTTTGCTATGAAATCCAGCAAAAGGAGACAGTTTCACTCAAGAAGAACTTCAAAAGTATCAGGAACTAAACAATAAAAGGGGGGATTCCAAATGAAAATATAGAAAATGTCATTGAAACTGGTAACGTCCCGGAGGACAACAGGTATCTGAAATGAAAACAGATCCCTAGGACATTCAATTCAAAATGCCCATTGGCACAGACATCTTCGTAAAGAGCTGTTACGAAATAATCCTTGGAAATAGGGGCATGTCAATGGTCATTATTCCCCATATTCATTCTCTTTCTCAGACGATTGTCCTCCGGAGAACAGAGAACATCAGATGGGTGAGTAGAAATATACCACGTATAACACTGAGCTTTTTTTCACTAGGTTAACACTTTGGCGGGGGGAGGGGTTCACTGCTTTAACAATGAGATACATACACAGTGTAGTATTGGGCACCTGTGAAAAAAGAATGAAATTTAGCTTTTGCAGCAACATGCATGGAGCTAGAGATGATCTTACTGAGTAAAGTAAGTCACAAAGGAAAGCGAAATATGATTTTATCACTTCCATGTGGAATCTAAAATACAATGCAAGTGAACCAATAATAAAACAGAAACAGACTCTCAAAAGAGAAAAACTAATGCTTACCAAAGGAGAAAGCAGGCAAGGGGTAAATTAGGAGTTGAGATCAGCAAATACACCCTAAAATATATAAAACAAACAACAAAGACCTACTGGAGAGCAGAGAGAACTATACCCAATGTCTTGTAATAAGTTGACGAAGAAGAATCTAAAAAGGTATACATTTCAGTTCAGTCCAGTTCAGTTCAGTCGCTCAGTTGTGTCCGACTCTTTGCGACCCCATGAATCTCATTACCTACATAGATATATATATATAAGGGAGGTCTTCCGAGGAGACCCTTTAGAGGCGGGTTCTATCCCTGGATCTGGAAGATCCCTTGGAGTAGGAAATGGTAACCCACGCCAGTATTCTTTTCTGGAAAATCCGTTGGGCAGCGGAGTCTGGGAAGCTACTCCATATTGTCAGAGAAGATTTGGAAACAGATTAGTGACAAAGCAACAACTTTGTCAGTTTGCTGTATACCTGAAAGGAACAAGCATTGCTCATCAACTAATTTAGGATAAAAATTGAAAAACTATGGGATAACAAGACGCTTCACCTTGCCATGTGCCACAGGCCCAGGCTTCCTTAGGCTTTGATTAAAATATCGAAACACTGACACAGGTCTAGCCTCCACGATGTGATGCTTTGAGGACAACAGAGGAGATGGTGAAGCCCCGAGCTGCGAGTTACGATGATCGTTGGGGAATCCCACTTGAATGAAGGGCCTTGCAGCCAAAACACCTTCATGATGATAAATAGGACTGCAGAACATGTAAGCAGCACAGGGCACATAGGATATTATTTCCTACATCTCAGATTTCCGAGTATGTAATGTAGTAACTCTCAAAAGAAGAGCTGGCACCGGACTGCTCACAGCTGCTTTCACCAGGTGGAAATTCTATGCAAGCCCACAGGGGCACACACACAGAAGAAATTCTGTGAAACAGGTCTGTAAGAAAATTTCTCCACTGTTTCCATCAGCAACTGCTCCTATAGTTTCTTTCATGCTCTGCCCAATATCATATTAATCCTAATCAGCTCAACAATGGTTTACATTATTTTCATGTTTAATGAAAGAAAGAAAAAAAAAAAAGAACATAAGCAGCATCGAAGCACTCCATTTCAGTCGAGTCGCTCAGTTGACTCTTTGAGACCCCATGAACCGCAGCACGCCAGGCCGCCCTGTCCATCATCAACTCCCAGAGTCCGCCCAAACCCATGTCCATTGAGTCAGTGATGCCATGCAACCATCTCCTCCTCTGTCATCCCCTTCTCCTCCTGCCCTCAACCTTTCCCAGCATCAGGGTCTTTTCAAATGAGTCAGCTCAGGTGGCCAAAGTATTGGAGTTACAGTTTCATCATCACTCCTTCCAGTGAACAGTCAGGACTGATTTCCTTTAGGATGGACTGGATGGATCTCTTTGCAGTCCAAGGGACTCTCAAGAGTCTTCTCCAACACCACAGTTCAAAAGCATCAATTCTTCGGCCCTCAGCTCTCTTTATATGTGTCCCAATCATCCAGATGAAGATAAGAGACCTTTTCCTTGAAACCATCATTTCTTCTTGCCCAGGAAATCAAGGCTCTGAACACATGGCTTTCCATCTATGAATGTCCTCTTCTCTTGTTGATGCTACTGGATTCCTAAACTGATCAATAAACTGATTAATGCCCATTAATCAGGAGAAAAAAGGAGCTCTATTTGCAAATGCACAGAAGATGTAAACTAAATTAAGCGAAAATCGAGCGCACAGTGAAGGAGGTGATAACTCTGTTTAGGTAGGATGCATGGTGTGACTCACGCAAGTCTCTTTTCGAGAAGGGAGAATAAACCACAGATGGTAGTTTTATATGGTGATATAAGTTTCTGACCAGATGTCATGTGAGAGATGGAACTGGTTAGTTAGGCAGCTACAAACAGAATCTGAGCTGTTCTAAGTGGCTCCTGAAAAAACAAACAAACAAATAAACAACTGAGCTATGGTATTAAGCAGCTTTCATCTGCTGTGAGGTTGCCAGGGGTGGTAAAGATATTGCAGAATGCAGTCTTACATGGGCTTCCAGGAGGTGCACTGGGGGAAAAAAAATACACCTACAAAGACAGGAGACATATGAGATGCAGGTTCGATCCCTGGGCCAAGGAGATGCACTGTAACAGGAAGTGGTAACCCCCTCCGGAATTCTCCCCTGGAGAATCCCATGGACAGAGGAGCCTGGCAGGCTAGAGTCCACGGGGTCACAAGAGTCAGACCTGATTTATCAGCTGAGCACCACACACACAAACAGCAGACGTGAACAGTGTTTACTGAGAAAGAGCTCGGGTAGTGTTTACAAACCACGAGGTCTGCAGTGTCCGACTTGGTTTTGCCACTCTCCAGCTCACATCCCAGAGGCAGAGGCCTTGATGCTGCTGCAGGTGCTGAGTTTACCTAACGTTCTGCATAAAAGTCCCCTCATCAGACACTTTTCAAAGTAATAGGCATGTAATTGGTGCCAACGGATGGGCAAAAGGAGAAGCAAGGGTACCCCACAGGTCATGACCATGGTCCAGACAAGAGAGCAGAAAAGTCTGTAAGGGGGATGGGAAAGATGAGGCAGTCCTAGACCACTCTGGAGACCTCTGGTAGGCTGCTGAGGATGTGGAAGGCTGGCTGCAGCTGAAAAGCAGGGCACCTGGTACATTCCCTGCCAGGGCTCATTGTCAGCTGCCTGCACCTTGAATGCATGTTACAGCCACACACAGGTCTCCAAGGTCCAGGATTGGTGTCCATTGACTCAACTTGTTGACAGAAAATGGAACAGTAGTGGTTGACGAATAAGCTATACCCCCTTCCTGAATTACTGCTTGTGTGCTGAAGGGGCTGGCATGACTCAGCGAAGCCATGAGCCATTTCGTGTAGGGCCACCAATGATAAACGTGTCACAGTGAAGGGTTCTGACCGAACGTGATTCACTGGCGCAGCGCATGGCAAGCCACTCCAGTGTTCTTGCTGGGAGAACCCCACACGCTATATCAAACGGCATACAGATATGAGGCTGAAAGACGAGCCCTCCAGGTTGGAAGGTGTCCAGGATTGCTACCGGGGAAGAGCGGAGGGCAGCTACTAATAGCCCCGGGAAGAATGAAGCTATGCTCTCTTAGGTCTCACCCAACCAAGCCAGCCTAAAACAAAAACTAATCCTAAGAAACATACAAACAAAAACATCTGAGCAGAGGGACTTCTCTAGAGGTTTCGCAGTTCAGAATCCACCAGCCAATGCAGGGGAGACAGACTGAACTCCTCATGGGGGAAGATCCCACATGCTGAACGACAACCAAGGCCACGCTCTCCATCAACTGTGTGTGTGCCAAAGAGCCCGAAAGAGAGAACTCTCACCATGAGAAGCCCTCGAACTGCAAGTAGAGAAAAGCAGAGCACAGCACTGAGGCCCAGTCTGTGTTTTTAAATTTAAAAAACAACAACAACAAAAACTGAGCAGACGTTATAAGAAGTATGACTACTGAGACATACTCACTATGGACTACTGAGACCATTAAAAGAGCCTTAAAAATTCTAACAGTAAAAGTTGCAGATTGAATAATGAAAACAACAGAAGGAATCAGGCAAGCAACACGAAGCATTAAAACATTTTATCTGAAAAATTACTTTCAAGGAACTTTATCCAATTGAGGATATAGCAAACCCTGGAGAAGAGCGATCCTCTGTCACAAGTGGATTAAGTTTAATCACTTAATCCCCTGGATATAGGAACTCTTAGGACTTTCCAGGGAGTTGGGCTTCCTGGTGGCTCAGAGGTTAAAGCGTCTGCCTCCAATGCGGGAGACCTGGGTTCAATCCCTGGGTTGGGAAGATCCCCTGGAGAAGGAAATGGCAACCCACTCCAGTATTCTTGCCTGGAGAATCCCATGGAATGAGGAGCCTGGTAGGCTACAGTCCACAGGGTCGCAAAGAGTCAGACACGGCTGAGCGACTTCACCTTAAGGAGCAGGAAGGTAGAGGCAGAGAAAAAATGTCACTGGTGATTTACATAAGACACAAGTTGAATAACACATTGGTCTCCTCATGTAGTAAGCCCATGTGTGTGTGTGTGTCTATGTGTGTTAGAGATAAAAACACTTAAAGCTCTGTTCTAATCAACGGATAGGTATATGTGCAATCCTGCTAATCACAGTCACCATGCTGTTCATTACCTCTTTCTTTACATCACATGAGCTCTTCAGATAATACAGTAAACAGAGAAACACATACATACAAAAAAAAGTAGACCTTAAGTCAGTTAAAGCCTTATGTTTGAAAGCAAATATCTACTTCTGTTGAAAACTCTGCAGCCAGCATTTACTCAAGGGTTATTTCTTTTGGCTCCAAAATGTAGCCAAACTAATGTCTTGCTATTTCAGATACCCTTTGTGAAAATCAAAACATACATACAATAGTCTAAGATCCATAAATGGATGAAAATAGTATTTTCACAAGCTTGTGAGCCATGGACACTTTGCTTTTGACACAGATTTGCTGAAGGCTAGTCATGTGAACTTCATCCTCTGACTGTCTTTACCTTGCCCAAAGGAAGGAATCTCGAGTGGGGAACTATAAACCAAAACACAACCAAATCTGCTCCTGGGAAAGGGACAGGAATATACAGACAAATAGACTTTGGATACAGTAACAAAGGAAATTCAGTAAAATAATTATCGTATAGGGAAAACTGTCGGAGAAACTGGAAATTCATATGACCAAAAAAATAATAATAATAATCACTTCAGCCCATGCATTGCCACATGTTTTACAAGTAACACGGAGAACTCACAGATCTATGTAAGACAGAAAGCAAGAAAGACTTTAGAGGCAAAACACACGTGGATACTCTGTGGCCAAAATTTACACGGTTACTGATTAGGATATACACCAAGCAGGATCTCACAGTGGGAACGCAATGTTAATAAGCAAGTCTCAATCAAAATATTTGCATCTTTGGGGGACAGCCTTAAGGAAGCAGAAGAGAAGCCAGCGATGGTGGAAAGATAATTGGCACATCTTTATCTGAAAAGGGACTCATATCCAGAATATCCTAAAAACCTACAAACTACATTAAAAAGTAAAACCTTAATAAACTCAGGAAGGAACAAATGATTTGCAGAGACATGACAAATGGCAGCCGCCCCTCCGTATTCATTCAGGAAATGGAAATCACAAGCGTAAAAGCATACCACCACACACTTATTATACTATCTAAACTGGAGAATGCTGGCAAGGATGGAGCAACGGCGATTCTCGTCTCCTGTTGCCAGGAATCAATACTCAGAAGTCACTGAGATCCAGCACTTCCACCCCTAAGTGACGACCCAGCCGACGAGCAGCTTAGTTCCTTAGAAAATCTGCCTATGAATATGTATCCATCAACACTGCAAAGGATAAAAGTGGGACATATCCTGAAGACACCATGCAGGGCCCATGAAAATACAAAAATATAGGTTTTACTCAAACGAACATGCTGAGGGAAATAAGCCAGAAACACACACACAGATTCAATGTATGAAAAATTACCAATTAACCTATTGTGCCCGAAAACTGAGGAGTGGGTTCCCAAGTCTGGGCTGGATGAGGTGGTTGAAAAGGGCGGAAGTAGGTATCATCAGGGAGCCCAAGGATAGTTTTGAAGCTGACAGATATACTCAGATACTAACCAGGGAAAAGTTTCTGCCAGGGCCCAGCCCCGGTGGATCCAGGGTGATTCAAAGGTGGGGACGGAGTCAGCGTCCTAGGAAAAAACTTACTTAATTACAGATATAGAGAGAGATTAGAAACGGATAGTATAGTAGGAAATTAGTGGAGAAAAGGAGGCTGAATAACTTGGTTTACGTGGAATACCAATCACCACCTACGTAGGCCACAGGAGTCTTTCCATTCTCCTGAAGGAGAGGAGGCACTGAGGCCTCCCTGGTGAAGCCCAGGCATAATTAGCAGGCTTGGTGAGTACCCACACCCCAAATGGGAATTCAGCCAGAAAAATGGAGAAAGAAACAAAACGGGGGAATCAGTCTTTCCAGAAATGGATCCCATTTTCTTTATTTTCAGGTTTGTTTATATACCCTTTTTTTACACATAGGGATGAATAGAGTCACTCGGGGGTCAGCAGTCCTGACCTTTATCAAAATCAGGTGCTTTGCATAAATGTATACAAAAAGGTCTTAGAGGTTTTACATCATCTTCTGGCCATGAGGCCTGCTGACATTTTATGACCCTTTCTTTCTGATCACCAAAAAACTTATTTTTTCCAAGGGTGTTTTCTCTTAAACCAGGCACCACCCTCCAAATAAAGTTGCATTTCTATAGGGTGAGGGTGTGGTGAGTTACAATAAAGAAAGGAATTTATTTAACCCAAGGTTAACATGACTAATCTTAAGGGTTAATACTTATTTCTGTTATATACTAGTTATATTCATTATAAGGGCAGGGAATATGGAGATTTAGCAGCAAAACATCAGCCCAACAAGTGAAATCCCTTTCACCAATGTTCCCCTTAAGGTCTATTTAGTCTTAAGATAGTGATAAAGTTACATTTTAACATAGCAAGGACACAGTGATTTATAACAAAGTACAGTGATCTATAACAAAAGAGAAAATTCATTAACTCAAAAAGTCTCATATTGCTAACATCAAAAACTACTATATTTCCTTTCCTATATTCCAAATACACTGATTAATATATTCCCAGGTGCCTAAGGATGTGGAGGCCTGGCGGCAATCATTGACTCAACAATGAGAAAAGCCCTATGCTAATTAAGACCTTCAAAATACCCCAAACTCTCTGTGCTGTTCATGGTTGAGAGGTAGTAAACAATCATGGCTTGGCAGGAGTATGGATAATCCTATCACACAAACTAGTTTGCCAGCAGAGAGGTTTGACCTGAGACACCCTTGTCACACCCAGGGCAGGGAATTAGCAGCAATTATTGGCACAACAAATGAAAAACCCTTCACCAGTATAATTCCTTACCAACCCACTATACTAATAAATTCTAACTTCCCAAAAGAATCTGCCTTTAGTAAGTCTAAAATATCTCGTGCCTCTCACTGTTGGGAGGCTGTAAACAATCACATGTGGCTGGACAAACCTATACAGGCAGGCTAGATAACCTTCAGAGGAGTTCGTAAGCTGAAACACTCTTGCCACGCCCGGGAATTTTTATTAACTGGAGCTGCAAGTTAACTCCTTCTCCGAGAGAAACGGTTATGGGGGAGAGCCCCCCGTAAAGTCAGAGGTGTAGGTGAGAGCATGAAACAGACTCTGGTTTTGGGGGTAGATGCTCGGAAACAGGGGGTTTCCTGAGGCTTGATCCTGCCTTTGCGTATGCCAAGCCTCCTTCCTCATGACCTTTGCCACGGGCGGAGTTCCTCACGCTGGCCCCCGGCAGATCCACAAAGTCTTTGGTGTAGTCAATAACGCAGAAGTAGTTGGAGTTACCTGTAGCTCAAACAGTAAAGAACCTCCTTGCAGTGCAGGAGACCAGAGATCAACCCTTGAGTTGGGAAGTTCGTCTGGAAAAGGGAATGGCAATCCATTCCAGTATTCTTGTCTGGAGAAAGCCATGGACAGAGAAGCCTGGCGAGTTACAGTCTGTGGGGTCGCACAGAGTCAAACACGACTGAGCAACGAACACATACACCCAGATGCTTTTCTGGATCTCTCTCGCTTTTTTGGATGATCCAGTGGATGTTGGCAATTTGATTTCTTGTTCCTCTGCCTTTTCTAAATTCAGCTTGAATATCTATATATGTATACACACACAGACGCTGCTGCTGCTGCTAAGTCGCTTCAGACTCTGTGCGACCCCAGAGACGGCAGCCCACCAGGCTCCCCCGTCCCGGGATTCTCCAGGCAAGAACACTGGAGTCGGTTGCCATTGCCTTCTCTGTATCTGTGTATATCCATGCACAAATCAGTGGAATACTTGGCAAGCATAAATATGTGAAGTTTAAAGCAATGTGGATGGACATTAGGGTATTATGCTAAGTGAAATAAGTCAGATGGAGAAAGACGAATACTGTATGATATCAAGGCAAATGTCTGTGACAGTTCATGACTCTATGAATGATAACATGTTAAGTTTTTTATAAACCTACAGAAAAATAAGTTGAAGGAAAAATAAAAGGATGGGTATCCAAGGTGTTCCATTCCACTTATATGTGCAAAATAAAAAATAAAACAAACTCCAGAATATAACAAAAAAAAGACACAGAGAAGAAACTAGTCGTGACCAGTGGGGTGAAGGAAAGTGGTAGGTTCAGACAGGAGGAGTGGAATAAGAGGTACAAACTACTATGTTAAAATAAATAATGTATAAATATATACTGTACAACATAGGCAATAAAAAAGCCTACATACTTGTAACTTCAAAAGGAGCAATAAAATTATGAATACCTATATGGTATACCTGTAACAAAAAATATTGTACATCAACTATATTTCAATTTCAATATAAAAAAATGCAGACCCCTCTGAGGAATGCCCTGAGAACTGATTCCTGGTAGAGACAACTCATATTTATCTTCTTAAACCGGACAGTGCCATCTGTACTTTCAGAAAATAAGCTTTAACAGACTTCTTCAAGGTGCAGGAAATAACACAGAGGTTGAGGATGTGTGTCTCGGACTCTTGGAGGATGGACAAGAATATAAATATCAGTGTCTTGGAAATACCTCAAGTGTTCTGTCATTTCTTATTTACACTGAAGACAATGTCCAGATCCCTTGCAGCGTCTCTAAAAATAAATAGCTTTATAAGACCCACAGAAAACCACGAAAAGAACTCAGCTGCCATCCAGGATATGGGAGGATGACGGCTATGTGACCACATGGTACGACTGACCACTGTTTGATCATTATGCATCTGCCAACTGACATATCTTTTAAAAACTGCAAGCAATTCACAACCCCTCCAACGGCGGGGATGCCCTCAGCTTCTCTAGAAGAAGGGCCACGAGAGTCCTAAGATGAAGGTTGTGTTCCTGACTCTCCTCTGTGCTTTGGTGTGTGGTGCCCAGGAAACTCCAGCTGAGATAGACCCCTCAAAGGTAGGCAGAATGAGGTCATCTCCTAGAAGGTCTTGCTTGTTGAGTGTGTGTGTGTGTGCACATGTGTGTGTGCGTGTGTGTGTGTGTGTGTGTGCTTGTTTTTGTGTACATGTAAGAGATTAGGTCATTTATATGTAGGATCAGATTGTGTACATACCGGGGTCCATGTAACTACCTGAGAAAAATACAACCGTTTATCTATTCGGTCTTTTATTTTTTTCTTCATCTTATTAATCTATAGGCAAAAAAAAGAAAAGAAAAGAAACAATTTAACATGCTATCATTCAGAAAGTCATGACCAACCATGATATGTTTTATTTCAAAACACCATGAATTCTACGCTTTCTGCTCAAACAGGTATCATGAATTCATGTCATGTTATTCAACAAGGTAGGGGGTAGAACTCTGCTTAATAAGGTTGAATTTACTTCTCTTCTGTGTGAAATGCAGAAGCAAAGGTGCTGCTGTGTGCTGGTGAGGAACCAAAGAGATACTGACTGATGCTTATGGAGACCTTCCTTCTTAGATTCCAGGAGAGTGGCACACCATTTACGCAGCTGCGGATAACAAGGACAAGATCGTGGAAGGGGCCCCACTGAGGAATTACTATCGTCGGATCGAATGTATCAATGACTGTGAACACCTCTCCATTACATTTTATCTCAAGTAAGCACAATCCTCCTTAACGGAAAGCAAGGAGACTGCTGACTTTGGAGATGGGGTCCGGGCTCCAAAGTGCAGTGATAGGTGTGAAGTTGAGGGTATGAACTCTATTCAAGGGTGTCCTCAAGCGCCGGGAAATGGATGGGGAGAAGGAACATCTTGTCTGTTGGTTTTCAGGGACGATGGCAAGTGCCTGTTGCTCAAAGAAGTGGCAAGGAGAAAAGAAGGATATGTGTACGTCATAGAATGTGAGTATTCCAGCTTTTCTGATGGGCTTTCTTCCCAACACCGTGCAACATGTTCAGTTGGATAGCCTCGGTTCCATCAAAGACAACTAGATGTCTGGATGGGTGGACTGCTTCCTCTACTCAGTAGCAATGCAATCTTGGAAAAGTCATTTAATTTTTCAGGAATCAATTCTGTCCCACAACACCAGCATGAGATCCAAGGGTGGAATGTGGTCATTGATGGTCTCTGAGAAAAAGCCCCAGAACGGTGACTATACATGGTCCCTGTGCATGGTGAAGGGCATCAGATTATATATATATATTACTATTTTAAGATGATAAAGACTCTTTCAAAGTTGTTTCTACCTCTTATTTCATCTGCGTGATCAAATTTGCTTAAAATGAAGAAATTTCTTAAATATTAAATTTCTTTATTAGTTAAGTGTAGTAAGTAGAACATGATTAATTTAAAGCTCCCAAATGAGAACAGCTAAAATAAGAGCTCTGCAATGCAGCAGACCCTGGTTTTATTCCTGGGTTGGGAAGTGCCCTGGAGAAGGAAATGACTACCCACTCTAGTATTCTTGCCTGGAGAATCCCATGGAAAGGGGAGTCTGATGGGTGACAGGCCGAGGTTCACAGACATCAGACATGACTGAGTGATTTTCACTTCACTTCAAAACAAGAGCAAAAATTTCAACGAATTTTTACATACATTGAAAGTGAGTTTAGCATAGACTTCTATCTCCACAGTTTGAAATGACAAGAAATATTTCTCAAATATAATATCAATGCATAAGTTGAAAAGGGCACAAACAGATTTCTATCTCTGTATTTGAAAATAACAGGAAATAATCCTCAAGTATTAATATCAACACTGTAACATTACATTAACTGATCCAATGTCCATGAGTTTCATTTTCATTGAAAATATATACAACACAGCACTCTAATCTTGGTCTGATGCAATATTTTAATTTCAACTGTGGATATGCAGCCACAGGGTCTAATATGCAGTCGTTAAAGAGTATTTATGTCCAACATTAGGCAGTAGACTAACTTGTACCTCTTTTGTTAGCTCTTATGCTAGGAAATAACTCGGGATTACGTAGTAACTTGCATTTTACTAAGATTCATCTAATTTTTTAGAATTCCTTTCTAACCATGATTGTCCTTGCAAATTGGGTCACAAAATTCCTGAAAGTGTAACAGTCCGCTCCTGTGAGTGGGTATGAGATGGCTGAGGTTCAACATATACTACAGTTGCAACAAGCAACTTTGCTATCGTCCACAGAATGCTCAGTTTAGGAGGCTGAAAGTCTTCATGATCTTCAGGAGAGGGGGCTGTGGAGAGAGCTTTCCTACTTCACTAGCTCTCTTAAAGATTCTAACAATACACCACTAGAAATGTCATTGAGACAGAGTTTACCGTCAGAGGGAAAACAGATGATAGACGGCGTGAGAAGAAAAAGACATGTTCAGCTGAAAAGGAAAGAAGTTCATCATACTGAGGTTTGAATTTTTTTTTTTTTTTTTCCTGGCGCAGTCAACGGTACCAATACTTTGGAAGTGAGTCATGTGTCAGAAAACATGCTGGTAACTTATGTTGAAAATTATGATGGGGAGAGCATCACAAAAATGACTGAAGGTCTTGGTAAGTACTGGGGCTTATGTAGATGAGCTCCTAGGATTAGTACTTTTACGCTAAAGAGAGACACACACACACCTTATGATAGCGCTTCACTGGTGGCTCAGCTGGGAAAGAACTCACATCCAGTGTGGGAGAGCTGGGTTTGATCCCTGGGCGGGGAAGATCCCATGGAGGAGGGCATAACAACCCACACCAGTATTCTCGCCTGGAAAATCCCTATGGGCAGCAGAGCCTGGCAGGCTACAGTCCACGTGGTAACAAACAGCTCGAAGGATGTGACCCAGAACGGTATCTATTGTCCTTGGGGAGGAACTACAGGCCCTTGTCTTTGCTTCATGACACATTATTACTTGATCTCTTTCGACTGTTTTCCTTTGCTTTTCCGCATTCTCATTTCTCTGATTAAACTTATCCTTTGACTTAGACATTTCACAGACAAAAGGCAGGTCAAAAACAGGGTGGGTGGGGCAAGGAACACAGGGTCCCGTTCCGTCTCAGTAGGATTAGTGTGGTTTTGAAACTTCCCCCATCATTCCCACACCCATTCATTTCATAAGGGTTCATGAAAACCCCAGGGATGGGCTTCTAGAATGTTGACAAAGTGGACAGGAAGAGATAGAGTCGGGAAGAATTCCGAGTCTCAGACCCATTGCGACCTTCTGTGATGTCCCATGAAAGACTGCATCTCACAGGGGGATGTCTAACATCTCAGCTGCATGATTAGCAGTTCAGTGAGTAGTTCTCTGAACTGGAAGGTGATAACGTGTTAACTGTGTGGACTCTACCCCCACGGACACATCTGAAGACCTGTGTGCACACTTGGGCACCTCTGTAAATAACTACCTGGAGAGTAGGGTTAGGTGATGGTGGAGACCAGTGGTGTTGCTGAGACTTACCCATCACTACAGGTAGGGACCAGATGACTCTGTACAACCCATATCAGATTCTAACACACACCTCTTCTGCCCTGTCTGCTATGAAATCCAGCCAAAGGAACCAGTTTCACTCAAGAAGAATTTCAGAAGTATCAGCAGCTGAACAGTGAAAGGGGGGTTCCAAATGAAAATACAGAAAATGTCATCGAAACAGGTAAAGCCCCAGACGATGACAGGTTTCTGAAACAAAAACACATCCCTAGAACGTTCCATTCAAATTACCTATTGGCAGAGATATCCTGAATAAGAGCTGTTTTGAAATAAGCCTTTGAAATAGAGGCATGTCAATGGTCATTTTCCCTCTTATTCATTCTCTTTCACAGACAATTGTCCTCCATAAGAACAGTGAAGAGCGGTTGGGTGAGTAGAAATATGACATTTACAACATTTTTTTTTCCCCCCTCAGGAGGTTAACACGTTGGGGGAGGGGGTTTTACTGCTTTAAGAATGGGATACATACACAATGGAATATTACTCAGCCAAGAAAAAGAATGAAAATGCCATTTGCAGCAACATGAATGGAGTTAGAGATGATGTTACTAAGAAAGCAACTCAGAAAGAGAAAGGCAATTATCATATGCCCTCACTTCCATATGGAATCAAAAATAGGATTCAAATGAACCAATAAAACACAGAGGCAGACTCAAACACAGGTAATATTAATGGTTACCAAAGGGGAAGGAGGCAAGCGGTAAATTCCGAGCTTGAAATGACCAGATAGACACTAAACTATATAAAATACACAACAAAGACCAACTGGAGAGAACAGGAACCTGCACTGAGTGTCTTCTAATAACTTTTAAGAAGAAGAATGAAAAAAGCTATACATTTACCTACACATATATGTAAGTGAGGGCTTCCCAGGTCACTCAGAGTTCCAGAATCTGCCTGCCAATGCAGGAGACACCAGAAATGTGAATTTATCCCTGGGTCGGGAACATCCTTTGAATAGGAAATGGCACCCCACGCCAGTATACTTGCCTGGAAATTCCAACGGACTGAGGAATCTGGGAAGCTATAGTCCATACTGTCACAGAAGAGTAGGAACAACCTAAGAAGAATAACAAGAAATAACGACAGGAATAACAAGAAAGCAACAGCAAATGTATAAATGAGTCACTTTGCTCTACCTGAATCACACGCAACATCGAACATCAACTACATTTCAATAAAAATTAATTTAAAAAAAGAGAGAATGGGATGACAGAACCCTTCACCTTGCCAAGTGTCAAAGGGCTGAGCTTCCTTAGTCTTTGGATGAGACTGTTTAAACACTCAGATGGTAAAGCGTCTGTCTACAATGCGGGGGACCTGGGTTCGATCCCTGGGTCGGGAAGATTCCCTGGAGAAGGAAATGGCAACCCACTCCAGTACTCTTGCCTAGAAAATCCCATGGACAGAGGAAGCAGTGCAGGCTACTGTCCATGGGGTTGCAAAGAGTTAGACATGCTGAGCGACTTCACTTTCATTTAAACACTGACATTGGTGTAGAATCCACAGTGAGAGGCTTTGAGGACAACGGAGGTGGTGTGAAGGGCGGAGCTGTGAGTTATGGTGATCGCTGGGGAATCCCACTGTGAATGAATGAGCTTGCAGCCACAACACATGCGTGATGTGATATTACAGGAGAGGTAACTGGCGCAGGTCACACAGCATATCCTCTCCTACATCTCAGAGCTGTGAGTACATACCTTAGTAACTCTCAGTATCTGACCTGATACCAGACTGCTCACAGCTAGTTTCACCACCCGGTAATTCCATGGAACCCCCAGGGGTACACATACAGAGGAACTTCTGTGAAATGGGTCTTGTAGGAAAATTTCCCCACTTCTTTCATCAGCAACTGCTTCTATCATGCTCCAGACAATATCATATTAATGCTAATCAGATCAACAATGTTTTACTTTTTTTTCATGTCAAAAGAAAAAAAAAAACAAAACCGAAGCAAGAATAGACCAGCATCAAAGCACTAATATGTCCCAATAATCCATATGAAGATGGTAGACCTTTTCCCTGAAATCATCATTTCTTCTCTCCCAGGAAATCATGACCCTGAACCCACGGCTGTCCAACTATGAATGTCCTCTGCTCTTGCTAATGTTACTGGATTCCTGAACTGATCAATAAATTGATTAAAGCACATATGTGGAGTGACAAAGTTTCTATATTTGCAAATACTCTAAACATGTAAATTCAACCATGCAGAAAGTCGAGCGTACAATGAAGGTGGAAATAACTCTCTTTAGAATGCATGGCGTGAATCCTCCAAGTATTTCTGTGAGGTGAGAGAATAAACCACAGAAGGTAGTTTTATATGCTGAAATGAGGTTCCAATCAGTTGTCACATGAGAAATGAGACTGGTTTTCAGATATCTTATTCTGAGCTGTCCTAAGTGGAACCTGAAAACAACTCAAGGATGGTGTCAGGCAGTGTTCATCTGCGGTGGGGTTGCAGGACATGGTTAACGATGTGCATAAGGCAGTCTTACATGGCTTCCAGGGGGCGCAGTGGTAAAAAAACATACCTACTCATTCAGGAGATTGGAGAAGGAAATGGCAGTCCACTCCAGTATCCTTGCCTGGAGAATCCCATGGACGGAGAAGCCTAGTAGGTCATAGTCTACAGGGCCGCAAAGAGTCAGACACGACTGAGCGACTTCACCACCTGCACCATTCAGGAGATGCAAAAGATGGAAGTTCGATCCCTGTGTCAAGAAAATGCGCTGGAGAAGGTAATGGAAACCCACTCCAGTATTCTTGCCTGGAGAATCCATGAGCAGAGCAGTCTGGCAAGCTACAGTCCATGGAGTCTCTAGAGTCAGGCACAATTTATGAACTGAGCATGCACACACAGAACAAAAGTGAGCAGCGTTTACTAAAGAAAGGGCAGCAATGGTGTTTACAAAGCACGGGGTTTGTGATGTCCGACTAGGGGGGGCTACTCTCCATCTGAAACCCCAGAAGCAGAGACTCTGATGCTGATGCAATGCAGGTGCAGAGTTACCTAAAGCTCTGCACAGAAGGTGCTCATCAGATATTTCTCAAAGTAATAGTCATTGATTAGTGCCAACTAGTGGGCAAAAGAAGCATCATGGGTGTCCCGTAGGTCATGCCACTTGAGCAGACAAGAGACCAGGAAAAATGTGTAAGGGAGGTGAAAAGGATGAGGCCATCCTAGACCACTCTGGAGACCTCTGGTTGATTCATGAGGAGGTGGAAGGCTGGGTGCACCTGAACGGCTGTGAAGTGAGAGGCAGGACAGAATAGGGCATTGGGCAGGGACCCTGCCAGGGCTCACTGTAAGCTTCCTGCACTCTGAATGCATGTTACAAGCACGCGCTGATGTCCAAGATCAAGACATTGGTGTCCGTTGACCCGAGTTGTTGACGGAAAACGGAACAATGGCAGTTGACAAATAAGCTATACTCCCTTCATGGATCACTGCCTTGGGTGCCGAAGGGGCTGGCATGACTCAGGGAAGCTATGGGCCATTCCTGTAGGGCCACCCAAGACAGACATGTCATAGTGAAGAGTTCTGACAGAAGGTGATCCACCGGAGGAGGGCCGTGGCCAACCACTCCAGTATTCTCGCTGTGGGAACCCCATGAACAGTATAAAGTGGCAAACAGATATGACACTGAAAAGATGAGTCCCCCCAGCTTGGAAGGTGTCCAATATTGCTCCTGGGACAGTATGGAGGACAGCTACTAATAGCCCCGGGAAGAATGAAGCTATGCTCACTTAGGTCTGACCCAAGGAAGCAACCTTAAACAAGAATTAAAATGAAGAAAGAGCAAACGGAGCAGAGGGACTTCTCCAGCGGTCCAGTGGTTTGGAATCCACCTGCCAATGCAGGGGACACACACTGATCCTGGAAGATCCCACGTGCATATGATAGCAAAGGCCACGCACGACACAAACTCCGCTTGTGCTCCAGAGCCTGAACAATAGAACCATCACAACGCCAAGCCCTCAGTCCATCACTAGCGAAAGGCAGAACACAGCAAGTAAGACCCCGTGTGTGTTGTGAAATGTAATGCAAAAACAAACCCTTAGCAGAACTTATAAGAACTATGACCACTGAGATACCCCACTAAAATACTTTTTAAAAAATTGTCAGGGAAACCGTTGATGTTTGAATAATGAAAACATTAGGAACCAGGCAGGAAAGAGGAACCATTAAAACAGATTTTTATCTGAAAAATTATTTTCAAGGATCTCCATCCAGTTGACAATATATCGAATCCTGGGGAAGAGGGATTCTCTATCACAAGTGTATGAACTTTAATCAGTGTGGATATACCAACTCTTAGAAGTTTGCAGGAAGATCAGGAACAGGAAGGTAGAGTCAAAGAAAAACCATCACTGGTGATTTACATAAGACACAAGTTGAGTAACACGCACCCCGTGTGTGTGTGTATGTGTGTGTGTGTGTAATAAAAAAGCTTAAAAGTTCTGCTCTAAGCCACTGACAGGTATATGTGCAATCCTATTTGTCCTAGTAACCATCCTGTTATTACATATTTCTTTAAATCACAGGAGCTCCTTAGCTAATTATAAGTAAACAGGAAAAATATGCCAAACAAACAAACAAACAAACCAGCAGTAGAACTTAAGTTAATTAAACACTTATGTTTGAAACTCAGTCTTTGCTTATGTTGAGAACTCTGCAGCCACCATTTATTCAAGGATTATTTCTTTTGGCTCCAAAATGTAGCAAAACTAATGTCTTGCTCTTTCAGACACGCTTTGTGAAAATCAACAGAAACAGGCACCGCTCTAATGATCCGGAAATGGATGAAAATTCTGTTTTCACAAGGTGTGAACCGTGAATGCTTTGCTTTTGACACAAACTTGTTGAAGGCCACTCATGTGATCTTGATGTTCTCACTGCCTTTAACACTGTCCAAAATTAGAACCAAGAATAGGGAAACACAAACCAGAACACAACCAAATTCTGCTCGTGGGGACGGGACAGGAATATAGACACAAATAGATTTTGGATACAGTTACAAAGGAAATTCAGAAGAGCATCATAATCTTATAAGGAAAACTGTTGGAGAAATTGTGAATTCATGTGACCAAAAAAATAAATAACTTCAACTCTTTCACTGCTTCACGTTTTACAACTAACACAGAGAGACTAATAGACATGTATTTAAGACCCCAAGCAAGAAAGACTCTAGAGGTGTGTCCGCTCACAGGTGGACACATCACCAAAGATTAGACAGTTACTGATTAAAATATATGCCAAGCAGGATCCCACACTGGGAACAGAACGTCCATAACCAAGCCTCAAACAAAATATTTACATCTTTGAGCAACAACCTTAAGGAAACACAAGTGAAGCCAGTGACGGGGAAAATATTCGCACATCTTCATCTGAAAAGAGACTCATATCCGGAAAAGGTAAAAACCTACAAACTTCATGAAAAACAAGTAACTCACACAGTAATCAACAAATGACTTGCAGAGTTGCCTGACAAAGGAAACAGACAAATGGCAATCACCCCACTTTATTCACTGAGGAAATGGAAATACTCCTGAAACTGTATCCACTAACACACTCATTACAATCTCTGACCTGAAAACAGCTGAGCATACTGAGCCCTGGCAAGGATGGAGCAATGGAAAGTCTCATCTCCTGTTGGTAGGGATCGAAAATCAGAGCCACAGAGATCCAGCAGTTCAACCCCTAAGTCTCTTCCCAGGAGATAAGATGGCTCACTTCCTTACAAGATTGTGTCTATGAACGTATATCCATCAACACTGGAATGGATAAAGTGAGACATATCCTGATGATACTCTGCAGGGGCAATTGGGAAGGAGTCTACAAAATATATATAGATGTTTATTCAAGTGAACATGCTGAGGGAATAAGAGGTACAAAGTACAAAATAAATAATAACATACAAAGATTATTTGAAAAATAAAGATTCGAAAACATAGGGGATAAAAAAGGCAATATTTCATAACTCTAAAGGTAGAAATAAAATTATGAATACCTATGTACATCAGCTATAGTGCCATTTTAATGTTAAAATATATATTTATTGACCCCTCTGACGAATTCTCTGATAACTGATTCCTGGTAGAGATACCACATATGTATCTTCTTAAACCGAAGGTGCCATCATTCGTTTTAGAAAATAACCTTAAACAGACCTCTTCCATGTGAAAGAAATAACACAGGAGTTGTATAAGAAACACAGAATGCCAAAATGCTCAGCTGCCAACCAGGATGTGAGAAGATCATGCTTAGGTCACCGCGATCGTGCGATTAACCACTGTTTGATCAATATGTATTCCGCCAAGGGACGTATCCTATAAAAAGTGGAACCAATTCACACTCTCTCCAACAGCCGGACCGCCGTCAGCTCATCTAGAAGGACGACGAGCGTCACAAGATGGAGGTTCTGTTGCTGAGTCTTGTCCTTGTCGTGGTTTGTGCCGCCCAGGAAACTCCAGCTGAGATAGACCCCTCAAAGGTACCCAGCATGCACTGATCTGCTAGAAGGCCTTGCTTGTTTGTGTGATGTGTGTGTGTGCGTGTGTGCGTCGAGGCTGTGTGTGCATCTGACAGAGATGTTTCTGAGTATAGTATGACCAGACTGCATACCTTCTGCAGTCGACATACCTACATGCATGTAATACTGCCCTCTGTTTATCTGTTCTTGGTTATTCTTCATTTATCTTATTCATCTGTAGGTAAAACAGACAAAAAGCCTAACAAGCTAACATTCAGAAAGATATGAACTGTCACGGTCTTTACCGGCGTGCTTTTAGCTATTTCAAAAAACTCTGAATGGTCTGCAAAAATTTCTGAATTCTACGCTTTGTGCTCCAGTAGGAAACATGATTCCCTGTCGTGTTAGTCAGCAAGGTAGGGGGTGGAACTCCTCTTTGCTTTAATAAGATTCAATTTGCGTCCCTTCAGTGGTAAGTGCAGAAGCATAGACAGTGCTGTGTATTCCTGAGGAACCAGAAAAGAGGTTGACTGACGTTTATGAAGCACTTCCTTCTTAGGTTAAGGGAGAGTGGCGCACCATTTATTCGGCCGCGGATAACAAGGAGAAGATTGTGGAAGGGGGCCCGCTGAGGTGTTATAATCGCCGGATTGAATGTACTGATGACTGCAAATACCTGTCCATCTCATTTTATGTGAAGTAAGCACAATCATCCCTGACTGAAAGCAAGCAGTCTGTTGAGTTCTGACACGGGGTCCAGGCTCCAAAGTGCAGTGAGAGGTTTGAGTCCCGGCTGTGAAGTTGGGTGTGCGAAGTCTATTCCCAGAAGGGTGTCCTCAGGCTCTGGGGAGTGAATGGTGGGAAGGAATTTGTTGTCTGTTGTGTTTTTCAGATTTGACGGGAAATGCCAGTTTTTCTCAGGAGAGCTAGAGAGACAAGAAGGAGGTACCTACTTCATAAAATGTGAGTATTCCAGCTCCTCGGATGGGTGGTCTTCCCCAAACCATGGAACGTGTTCAGATGGATAGTCTGGGTTTCATCCAAAACAGCTAGATATCTCGATGGGTGGACTATTTCCTGTACTCGTTACCAGTGCAACCTTGGAAAAGCCATTAACTTTTCAGCAATCAATTCTTTCCCACACACTAGGATGAGGTCCAAGGTTGAAATGTGGCCACTGATGGTATCTAAGAAAAAGCCTCAGAACACTGACTCATGTTCCTCGGGCATGGAGACGTGTGATAACCTACTTAGGATAACAACGACTCTTTCGCAATTTTTTCTTTTACTTGACCTACATGATCAAATTTGTTTTGACTAAAGAAATTCTTTAAATATTAAAAGTTTTTCATTAGCAAGTTTATTGAAGTCCAAAAATGGAAACAGTTAAAATAACAGCCAAAATTTCAAACTCATTTTTCACATAATTTGAAAGGGACTTTAGCATAGACTTCTATCTCTATAGCTTAAAATAAGGAGAAATAATTCTCAAATATGAAGATTAATACACAATTTGAAAGAGGAATTAACATAGATTTATATCTGTAATTAAAATAACAGGAAGTAAATCTCAAATATTAATATCAGTCCTGTAATAGTCTACTCAGTGATCAAATGTCTGTGTTTCATTTCCATGGGGAAGAAAATGTACGACAGAGCACTCTAATCTTGGTCTTATGCATTTATTTTCATTTCAACTGTGGACACAGAACCACAGGATCTAATCTGCAAGCATTTCATATTATATATGCCCAACATTTTGCAATAGACTAATTTGTACCTCTTTTATTACCTCTTGTACTAGGAAATAACTCTAGATGATGTACTGGCATTTATTTTAATATCATTCATTTAAATTTTTGAATTCCTTTCTAACCATAATTGTAGTTGCAAACTGGGTTACAAAATTCTTGAAAATTGAACAGTCAGCTCTTGGGAGCTCCTGTGAGACGGCTAAGGTTCAATACCTCCTAGAGTCGCAATAGGCAACTTTTTATCATTCACAGACTGCTCAGTGTAGAAGACTGGAAGTCTTCATCTTCAGGAAAAGAGGGGGTGGGGTGGAGAAAGCTTTCCTAGTTCACTAGCTGTCTTAACTAGTTCTAACAACACATCGCTAGACATCTCAGAGAGACAAGTTCACCATCCAAGGGAAGACGGAGGATAGCAGGCGAAGAATAAGTCAGGGTCAAATGAAAAGAAGTTAATCATATTGAGGTTTGATGTTTTTTTTTTCCTCTGCCACAGTTGCGGGTTCAAGTTATTTGCAAATCATTCATGTATCAGACAACATGCTGGTATTTTATCTTGAAAATGATGATGGACAGATCACAAAAGTAACGGAAGCTTCCGGTACGTACTGTAGCTTACCCAATACAAACTAGATGTGTTCACATGATCACTATTTTTACAGAAAGGAGACGGGTACACACATAACTTACATTCGGGCTTGACTGGTGGCTCAGACGGGAAAGAAATCACCTGCAGTGTGGGAGAGCTGGGTTTGATCCCTGGGTTGGGAAGATCCCCTGGAGGAGGGAATAGCAACACACTCCAGTATTCTTGCCTGGAGAATCCTATGGACAGAGGAGCCTGGTGGGCTATACTCCATGGGGTCACAAAGAGTCAGACATGACTGAGCAACTAAGCACAGCCCCTTATATGAAGCACATTGGAACAGACGCATGTTCACACAGAGAATTCAGACTTCATGTGACGTGTGTCGGGGATATGGAAAGTCTGTCTGCTAGAAAAACGCGGAAATGTATCCACTGGGGATTCTATCAGATGGCTCTTTTGAAAATGAGATACACTTATCCCAGAGATCCAAGGAAATATTTCAGGATGCTCCATGAGCTCCTTGCCAAGTAGCACACAAACAGAGTTGCTGGGTCCTGACACCAAAGTGAACCAAGGTTTAAATCTGAGTTTAGAAAACTCACAGTTCCCGGGCATGACTGCATTCATCTCCACGACAAATGCTTTCTCCTTTGTCACAATCATAAAAGTACTGCCTGAACCTGAACCCAATGCTCTGCAAATACCACTGGATCACATTTAGACTGCAGAGGCAGTGTGGTCTGGAATGGCAGTCATTCTGCCATCCAGCCGATCCCCTGGGTTCACTGCCACATCCCTTTATCCCCTCTGATATTATACCTCATCGAGGATGGTTGGGGGTTGTGTCTGTTCTTTGAGGATGACAAAGTGTGAGCTTTTTTTTCCCTCAGTAGCATGTGTGACATTGTCACCAAATGTGGGATCCTGCTGCCTGCCCTTCAAAAGGCAACTAAGAGACCAGCTTCTTAGAAGGAAAAGTCTGCTCTCATTCAGATGCAGACACCTACGGGGAGAGTGGACTTCTGTCCAAAGGGTGACTGCCCCAGCCCACAACTGGCAAACAGGGGGACAAGAGCTTTTATAGACAGAGGGAGGGGGCTCCTTGCAAAAACAGAAGTCAGCTCCAACAGTCATTCTGAAATCGGTCATCAGTGGTCTGACCAGCATCATCCTGACTGTTTTAGGCACAGTGAATCGACAGTTCCAGGGTCCCTGTATTCCCATCTCCTTGAAACCAATTCTCTGACTCGTGCCGGCTTATATCATGGCTACAGTGTGGGCATCCTGTAGTTAACTTGTCCACCGGGGTGGAGTTTTAGTGTCCATAAGACAGCGCATAGGATATGACTCAGAACAGTATTTATTGCCCTTGGGGAGGAACTGCAGGTCCTTGTCTATGCTTCACGACTACATTATTAATTATTATTATTTCATCTCCTCTGACAGTTTTCCTTTGCTATATGACATCTGCAATTCTCTGATAAACTTACACTTTGACTAAAATCTTTCACAGACAAAAAGCAGGCAGAAAATATCAGGTATGGGGCATTGAACATACGGTGTTCCACCATCTCAGTGGGGTCAGTGTGCTTTTGAAAATTCCAAATCATTCCCTGCCCACTCATTCCATGATGCTGCTGCTGCTAAGTCGCATCAGTCATGTCCGACTCTGTGCAACCCCATGGACGGCAGCCCACCGGCCTCCTCTATCCCTGGGATTCTCCAGGCAAGAATACTGGAGTGGGTTGCCATTTCCTTCTCCATTTCATGAGGGTTCGTGAAAACCCCAGGGATGGAATTCTAGGATGTAGACAAAGTGGACAGGAAGCATTAGCATCTGGACTTGAGTCTCAGACTCGCCACGACCTTGTCCGATGTACCATGAAACACTGCACCTCCCTGGGGCGTGCTTAAGCTCACAGCTGAACGATCTGCAGCTCACTCAGAGGTTGCAAGAACTGGAACGTGGTAACATGGTAACTATGTGGACTCTACCCCCATGGACCCATGTGAAGTCCTGTGTGCACACTCGGGCACGTCTGTAGAAAAATACCTGGGTTTAGGTGATGGTGGAGGCCAGCAGTGTTGGCGAGACTTACTAATCTCTACAGGTAGGGGCCAAGTGACTCTCTACAACCCATAACGGATTCTAACACACACCTCTTCTGCCCTGTCTTCTGTGAAATCCAGCCAAAGGAACCAGTTTGACTCAAGAAGAATTTCAGAAGTATCAGCAGCTGAACAGTGAAAGGGGGATTCCAAATGAAAATATAGATAATGTCATCGAAACAGGTAAAGCCCCAGAGGGCGACAGGTATCCAAAATGAAATCACGTCACTAGGACATTCAATTCAAAATTCCCAGTGACACAGATATCTTTGTACAAAGCTGTTATGAAATAATCCTTGGAAACAGAGGCATGTCAACGGTCATTATTCCCCTTATTCATTCTCTTTCACAGACGACTGTCCTCCATAAGAACAGAGAACATCAGTCGGGTGAGTAGAGACGTAACAGACCCAACACAGCCTTTTCTCAGTAGGCTTGCTTTTGGGGGGGTGGTTTCACTGTTTTAAAAATGGGACACATACACAATGGACTATTACTCAGCCATGAAAAAGAATGAAACGATGCCATGTGCAGCAACATGGATGGGCCCAGAGATGATCTTACTAAGTGAAGAAAGTCAGAAAGGGAAAGGCAAATACCATATGCCATCACTTCCACGTGGAATCTTAAAAATATGATGCAAATGAACCAACCATTCATAAAACAGAAACCCAAACACAGACAAAATTAATGGTCACCAAAGGGGAAGCAGGCAAGGGGTAAATTAGGAGTTTCAGATGAGCAGATACCCAGAAAATACATAAAATAAATGACAAAGCCATAGTGGATAACACAGACAACTATATGCAATGTCATATAATAACTTTCAAAAGAAGAATCTAAAAGGTATACATTTACCTGCTGCTGCTAAGTCGCTTTAGTCATGTCCGACTCTGTGACCCCGTAGACAGCAGCCCACCAGGCTCCCCCGTCCCTGGGATTCTCCAGGCAAGAACACGGGAGTGGGTTGCCATTTCCTTCTCCAGTGCATGAAAGTGAAAAGTGAAAGTGAAGTCGCTCAGTCGTGTCCGACTCTTAGCGAACCAGGCTCCTCCGCCCATGGGATTTTCCAGACAAGAGTACTGGAGTCGGGTGCCGTTGCCTTCTCCGAAATACATTTACCTGCATATATGTATCACTGAGGCTTTGGAAGTGACTCAGTGGTCAAGAATCTGCCTGACAATGCAGGAGACACAGGAGACGTGAGTTCTGTCCATGAGTTAGAAAGACCCCATGCAGCAGAAAATGGTAACCCACTCCAGTATTCTTGCCTGGAAAATCCAATGGACAGAGAAGTCTGGCAAGCTATAGGCCACAGCAGGCAAACAGGGGGACATGACTTAGCAACTAAACAACCACAAATGTACAAATAAATCACTTTGCTATACGGCTGAAAGTAACGCAACGCTGAAAATCTAGGACATTTCAATAAAAACTAGTTTATGAAAATAATGGGATAACAAAACAGTCCACCTTTCCGGACAGCAAAGGCTCGGGCTTCCATAAATGTTTGGACTTAAATGTCCAAACACAACACTGATGTAGACTCCACGGTGAGATGCTCTGAGGACAGAGGAGGAGGCTGTGTGAAGCCCCGAGCTGTGAGATGTGATGACCACCTCCCACCCCACCCCCGTGAATCCAACTGTGAATGAAGGCCCTTGCAGCCACAACATCCGTGATGATAAAGGAGACTACAGACAATGTAAGCTGCACAGGTGACACAGTATATCGTCTCCTACATCTCAGGTCACTGAATATGTAACCCAGTCTCACAGACGAGCTGATGCAGGACTGCTCACCACTAGTTTCAACGGGTGGTAATGCTATGCAAGCCCACAGGGACACGCACAGAAGGTCTTCTGTGAAAAGGGTCTTGTAGGATAATCCCACATGGCCCCACTCACAGAAGGACTTTTGTGAAAGTTGCAGGGAAAATTCTCCCCTGGGCCCACCACCCACTGCTTCTTTATTCTCTTTCATGCTTATGACCAACATCATGTTCATCGTAATCAGCTCAACAATGTGCTAATTTTTTTTTTTTCATGTTTCACGCAGAAAACCATTTTACGAATACGAGCAGTGTCACAGCACTAATCATCTGTATGAATATAATAGACCTTTTCCTTGAAACTGTCATTTCTTCCCTCCCAGGAAGTCACCACCCATGACTTTCCTACTACGAACCCCCTGTGCTCTTGTTGATGTTACTGGATTCCTACACTGATCAATAAACAGATTAATGCGCATACGCGTCAGTGAGGGCATTTGCCACACGTCTAACGCACAAAGCATGTAAATCCACCCAGGTAGAAACCGAGGGCACAGTGAAGCAGGTGATAACCCTGTTTAGGATGCATGGTGTGAATCCTGAAACTGTCTTGGATAGAAGAGAGAATAAACCACTGAGGGTAGTTTTACAGTGCTTCCCCTGGATTGCAATGAGAACAACACGCAATAATAATATACAGTGTCCACAAGGGAACCTAGTTGACAAAACAGAAATAGAGTCTCGCAGACACAGAGATCAGACTTGCGGGTGCCAAGAGGCAGGGAAGGGATGGCGTGGGAGTTTGACATTAGCAGATGCAAACTTTTATATGCAGGATGAACAAACAATAAGCTCCTACTGTAGAGGACAGAGAACTACATCCAGTCTCCTGAAATAAACCGCACTGGGAAAGAATATCAGAAAAAGAATGTCTATATGTGTATAACTAGTCTGCACAGTTCAGTTCAGTCCCTCAGTCGTGCCTGACTCCATGCGACCCCATGGACTGCAGTACGCCAGGCCTCCTGTCCATCACCAACCTCCAGAGTTTACTCAGACTCAGATCCAGTGAGTCAGTGATGCCATTCAACCATCTCATCCTCTCTCGCCCCCTTCTCCTCCTGCCTTCAATCTTTCCCAGCATCAAGGTCTTTCCTAATAAGTCGGCTCTTTGTATAAAGTGGCCAAAGTACTGGAGCTTCGGCTTCAGCATCAGTCCTTCCAGTGAACACTCAGGACTGATCTCCTTTAGGATGGACTGGTTTGATCTTGCAATCAAAGGGACTCTCAAGAGTTTTTTCCAACACCACAGTTCAAAAGCATCAATTCTTCTGTGCTCAGATTTCTTTATAGTTCAACTCTCACATCCATAGATGACCACTGGAAAAACCATACCTTTGACTAGACAGATCTTTGTTGGCAAAATAATGTCTCTGCTTTTCAATATGCTGTCTAGGTTGGTCATAACTTTTCTTCCAAGGAACAAGCATCTTTTAATTTCATGGCTGCAGTCACCATCTGCAGTGATTTTAGAGCCCCCCAAAATAAAGTCTCTCATTGTTTCTACTGTTTCCTCATCTATTTGCTATGAAGTGATGGGACCGGATGCCATTTTCTGAATGTTGAGTTTTAAGCCAACTTTTTCACTCTCTTTTTTCTCTTACATCAAGAAGCTCTTTAATTCTTATTCACTTTCTGCCATAAGGCTGGTGTCATCTGCATATCTGAGGTTATTGATATTTCTCCTGGCAATCTTGATTCGAGCTAGAGCGTCATCCACCCCAGCGTTTCTCATGATGTACTCTGCATAGAAGTTAAATAGGCAGGGTGTCAATATACAGCCTTGACGTACTTCTTTCCCAACTTGGAAGCAGTCTGTTGTTCCATGTTCAGTTGTAACTGTTGCTTCTTAACTTGCCTACAAATTTCTCAGGAGGCTGGTCAGGTGGTCTGGTATTCCCATGTCCTTCAGAATTTTCCACAGTTTATTGTGATCCACACAGTCAAAGGCTTTGGCATAGTCAATAAAGCAGAAATAAATGTTTTTCGGAACTCTCTTGCTTTTTCGATGATCCAGCGGATGTTAGCAATTTGATCTCTGGTTCCTCTGCCTTTTCTAAAACCAGCTAGAACATCTGAAAGTTCACGGTTTGTGTACTGTTGAAGCCTGGCTTGGAGAATTTTGAGCATCACTTTGCTAATGTGTGAGATGAGTGCAGTTGTGTGGGAGTTTGGGCTGCTGCTGCCGCTGCTGCCAAGTCGCTTCAGTCATGTCCGATTCTGTGCGATCCCATAGACGGCAGCACACCAGGCTCCCCAGTCCCTGGGATTCTCCAGAGAAGAACACTGGAGTGGGTCGCCATTTCCTTCTCCAATGCATGAAAGTGAAAAGTGAAAGTGAAGTTGCTCAGTCGTGCCCGACTCTTAGCGACCCCGTGGACTGCAGCCCACCAGGCTCCTCCGTCCATGGGATTTTCCAGGCAAGGGGGTTTGAGCATTCTCTGGCATTGACTTTTTTAGGGATTGGAATGAAAACTGTCCTTTTGCAGTCCCGTGGCCACTGCTGAGTTTTCCAAATTTTCTGGCATATTGAGTGCAGTACTTTTACAGCATCACAATTTTTTTTTCCTTTTTTTAATATGTTTTTAGACCGCGATCCACCCGAGAGTAGTGCCCCCCGGGGGGTTAGGAGGTGGGTGAGTCGGGGTCGGAGACACGGGTGAGTGGGGGCTGGAGGGACGCGGGGGCGGCAGGGCTGCACCAGCATCATCATTTAAGATTTGAAATAGCTCAACTGGGTATCCATCACCTCCACTGCTGCTGCTGCTGCTGCTGCTAAATTGCTTCAGTCATGTTCGACCCTGTGCAACCCCACAGACGGCAGCCCACCAGGCTACTCCATCCGTGGGATTTTCTAGGCAAGAGTACTGGAGTGGGGTGCCATTGCCTTCTCCACCATCACATTCACTAGCTCAGTCTTTCTCCCTCAACACGTGATCTCCTGGTAAACACTGCAGTCAGCCTAACCCTGAGTACAACCAGATGCCCTGGGTGGCCTTTACCAGGCCAGCCACCGACCCCCACCCTTGGTGAGAATGGGATGTGCTGTCAGGGATGCCAAAACAGAAGGAAAAGCCATGTTCACGGTTTACAGTGAGCAGGACACACAGAAGGACCCGGCCTTTCTGCATTCAGAGCCAGGGCCCTGGAAGGGGGTTCCGTAGGGTTGTTCAAAGCAGGCCTGGAAGGATCCAGGGTATCTGCGTTTCATGCCTATGACTCAGCCATCAGCTGCGTGCTTCTCTGTGACGCACACGACTGGGTCCCCAAACAGATGCCTGGAGTGGGACACCTGAACCCCACAGAACAAGCCACCATCCCTGAATGCACACAGCTCATTCTTAAAGCCATCCCTGGACATCCCTGGTGGCCCTGTGGTTAAGAATCCACCTGCCAACCACAATAATCTAAATTAGGTACTTGGTGGACCAAGGATGAGATGGCTGGATGCCATCATGGACTCGATGGACGTGAGTCTGAATGAACTCTGGGAGTTGGTGATGGACAGGGAGGCCTGGCGTGCTGCGATTCATGGGGTCGCAAAGAGTCGGACACGACTGAGCGACTGAATTGAACTGAACTGAACTGAAACGTAAACGTAACTTGCACTAAGGTATCAAATACACAAATTATGCCTGATTTTCTCTTTAGCTTCACTAACTTCATTAAAACCATCAATAATAAATGGTATTGTTAAAAAAAAATAATAAAAATAAAAAAAAGAATCTGCCCGACCATGCAGGAGACATGGGGCTGCTCTAGGAAGATCCCACATATCGCGCGGAGAAAAACTAAGTCTGGAAGCCACAAGTGTTGAGCCTATGTTGGACGACAAGAAAAGCTACCACCAACGAGAATCCCCCGCGCACTGCAAGGAAGAGAAGCTTCCGCTCGACATGACTACAGAAAGCCCACACAGAAGCGCCAGCAGAGTCAAAAATAAATTTAAAAAAAAAAAAACTTTTTTTTTCTTAGAAAGGAGTGGCTCCTGCTGGCTTCCCGAATGAGTCACTGAACCAAGTTCGTCTAGGTGACTCCCAGCAAATGCAGACGCCCAGCATATGGTGGAAGGAGAGGGCGTCCAGCTGGCACCAGGTAAGGCGACGGGAGGTCAGTCCAGGACTGACGGACCCGGCCGCCAGTCCGCCTCCAGGGAAGGCCAGGGTGGAGGATGGATGTTAGGAGACAAAGCTGCAGGCCCAGTGCTGACTATGCAGCCCGGCCACAGAGACAGGAGAAATGCGGGCAAGGCCTGCCCGAAGTCCTTCTGTGCAGGCAGGACTGTGCCCCCCGGCCCCCGTGATCACGAGGGTACCCCGCACGCGCACGCACAGCCACACAGGCCTGGGGAGGGGCGCGTGGCACCAGCCAGTCACTCAGCTCAACCAAGCGTAGCTGAGACTCCACCTTCCTGGAGAGAAAGACTGCAGCCAACCACGTAGCCTTGCAGTTTGCCTGCTGGCTGGAAGACAGGTGACTCTCTGTAGGTCTTTAGTTAAAGAGTAAAGCTTTCAAAGCAAAAATAAATATATATATATATATATATATATATATAGAGAGAGAGAGAGAGAGAGAGAAAATACTCCTGAAGCCGGTGAGCCTGTAGCCCACTGCTGTCCTGCAAGAGAAGACACCGCGAAACCTTCCACCCGAAGGAAAAGTAGCCCCGGCTCCCTGCAAATAAAGGAAGCCTGTGTGCCGCAAGAAAGATCCAGTCGAGTCAAAAATAAAAGTAAATAATTAAAATGTAAAAGCACGGTCTACGGTGCAGCTCAGACAGCAATCTGCCTGTAATGCAGGAGACTCAGGTTCCATCCCTGGGTGGGGAAGATTCCTTGCAGAAGGAAATGGTAATTCACTCCAGTATTCTCGCCTGGAAAATGCCATGGACAGAGGAACCCGGCGGGCTACACGGGGTTTCCCAAGAGTTGGATACAACCTTACACAAAAGTAAGGATACAACTGTGTATCCTTCTGCAAGGATTCAGCCTTACACAAAAGGGTACAACCTTACACACACACACACACACACACACACACACACACACACACATAAGAGCTGGATACATGCGATCCATGAGGTGGCAAGAGTTGCGTATAACCTTACAGAAAAACAACATAATAACTACGCCAGAGATGATAAATAAATACTTGTAGGACATAACAATGTGAATGTACTTACTGCCACTGAACTGTAAAGTTCAGTTCAGTTCAGTCGCTCAGCCGTGTCCGACTCTTTCCAACCCCACGAATGGCAGCACGCCAGGCCTCCCTGTCCATCACCATCTCCCGGAGCTTACTCAGACTCACATCCATCGAGTCATTGATGCCATCCAGCCATCTCATCCTCTGTTGTCCCCTTCTCCTCCTGCCCCCAATCCCTCCCAGCATCAGAGTCTTTTCCAATGAGTCAACTCTTCGCATGAGGTGGCCAAAGTACTGGAGCTTCAGCTTTAGCATCATTCCTTCCAAAGAAATCCCAGGGCTGATCTCCTTCAGAATGGACTGGTTGGATCTCCTTGCAGTCCAAGGGACTCTCAAGAGTCTTTTCCAACACCACAGTTCAAAAGCNTCCCCTTCTCCTCCTGCCCCCAATCCCTCCCAGCATCAGAGTCTTTTCCAATGAGTCAACTCTTCGCATGAGGTGGCCAAAGTACTGGAGCTTCAGCTTTAGCATCATTCCTTCCAAAGAAATCCCAGGGTTGATCTCCTTCAGAATGGACTGGTTGGATCTCCTTGCAGTCCAAGGGACTCTCAAGAGTCTTCTCCAACACCACAGTTCAAAAGCATCAATTCTTCTGCACTCAGCCTTCTTCACAGTCCAACTCTCACATCCATACATGACCACAGGAAAAACCATAGCCTTGACTAGATGGACCTTAGTCGGCAAAGTAATGTCTCTGCTTTTGAATATGCTATCTATGTTGGTCATAACTTTCCTTCCAAGGAGTAAGCGTCTTTTAATTTCATGGCTGCAGTCACCATCTGCAGTGATTTTGGAGCCCAAAAAAATAAAGTCTGACACCGTTTCCACTGTTTCCCCATCTATTTCTCATGAAGTGATGGGACCGGATACCATGATCTTCGTTTTCTGAATGTTGAGCTTTAACCCAACTTAAATATGGTTAAAATAATATGTTTTATTATTATATGACTTTTACCACATTTCATTTTCCAGGGGATCTTTTTGACCCAGGAATCAAACCCGGGTCTCCTGCATTGCTGCAGGCAGATGCTTTACCATCTGAGCCACCAGGGAAGCCCTTTACCACAGTTAAATATGGTTGAAATAATATGTTTTCTTATTATATGACTTTTACCACAATAAAAACAAACGAAAAATTCAGGATAGTGGTTAATCATGGATTAACCCACGATTGCAGCGAGATTGCTACAGTAGAGACACCTGGGTTGCTTATTGTTCAGTTGGTCAGTCTATTTGATTCTTTATGACCCCATGGACTGTAATCCACTAGGCTCCTCTGGGAGAAGGGAATGGCAACCCACTCCAGTATTCTCGCTCAGAGAATCCCATGGACAGAGGAGCCTGGCGGGCTACAGTCCATGGAGGTCACAGGAGTGGGACTTAGTGACGGTAGGTAATCTGCTTGCTATTCGGGAGAGCTAGGTTCCACCCCTGGGTTGGCAAGATCCCCTGGAGAAGGGAATGGCTACCCACTCCAGTGTTCTCGCCGGAGAATCCACATGGATGGTGGTACCTGGTGGGCTGCACTCCATGGGGTCACGAAGAGTCAGCTACGACTGAGTGACAAAGCACAGCTTCCTCTCTCTGTGGGATTCTCCAGGCAAAATCATTGGGGTGGGTTGCCAGCTCCTCCTCCAGGCGATTTTCTCAACCCAGGGATGAAAACCGGGTCCCCTGCATCAGCAGGGGTTTCGTTACTACTGTATATACTTTACTTTCCAGCACCAACTTCTCTGATGCCAGATAAGACACGTGAAAAGACAGAAGCTGTTCCCCTTCCTGGTGTCTTTCCTTACAGACCCTTCAGGATTCTTAAAAGGGAGTCTATTTAGTTGTCATGCCCTGCAGGGGAGGATGAAAACCAGTTCAGCCACTCTGACAAGTTCCTTCCTGCTTTCCTTACTCTATGGCAATCTCTCTGCAGTTTCCCCCCTAGAAATATGTAAGATGATTGAGCCCCATCTGCAGCAAAGCCTGCTGTTTCTTCCTCAAGAACCCCAAACTGGAAGTACTCTCATTATGCCCACAGCACAGACAAGAGATCAAAAAAAAAAAAAAAAGATGGGGTATTCGCACATGGAGTTCTAATTAGCAATGAAGTGGAGCAACCCACCAATGTGGGCAACTTCGTAATGCAACCCAAAGTGGGGTCTGGCTGCTCCCTGCTCCGAATCCAGCGACAAGACCAGGTTGCTCGAAAGGAAAGTTGATTTTGGAAGCCGGCAACAAGGGAGAGGGGGAGACCGAACTCCTGTCCAAAGGCTGACTCCCTGCCCGCCCCCTCCCCTCAACTGACAGTCAGGAGGTAAGAGCTTTAAAAAAAAAAAAAAAAGATGGGGTATTCGCACATGGAGTTCTAATTAGAAATGAAGTGGAGCAACCCACCAATGTGGGCAACTTCGTAATGCAACCCAAAGTGGGGTCTGGCTGCTCCCTGCTCCGAATCCAGCGACAAGACCAGGTTGCTCGAAAGGAAAGTTGATTTTGGAAGCCGGCAACAAGGGAGAGGGGGAGACCGAACTCCTGTCCAAAGGCTGACTCCCTGCCCGCCCCCTCCCCTCAACTGACAGTCAGGAGGTAAGAGCTTTTGTAGACAGAGGGAGGCTGTTCCACGTGAAAACAGCAGGCAGCTCTCACAGTCAGCTTGAAACTGATCATTGGTTGTCTGCCAAGTGTCATCTTGACTGTCTCAGGTGCAGTTAACCCTGAGTTCCAGAGTCGCTCCGTTCCCATTTCTCGAGGCCAGGTCTTGGAACTGTGTAAGCCCATGACCTGGCTACAGTCTGGTCATCGAAACCTCTCCACCTGGTGAGGGTTTTGGTAGCTATAAGACAGCCCACAGCATACGGCTCAGAGTATTGCCTACACCCCTTGAGGAGGAACCGAAGGTCCTTGACTTTGCTCAATGACTAAAATATTATTATTTAGTCTGGCCGGACCATCCTTAGGGGAATTAAATAAAGTCTTGTTGGGGCTTCAGAGGCAAAGCAGAGCGGGCCTCTGAGCTTGCTTCTAACCTGCCTGGACGCTGCCTGCTGTGAGTGTGAGGCTTGCAACGCCACAGGCGAGATGGGGAGGAATCTTGAAACTTGTGGAGCCCCTGGAGGGGTCCTGGGCAACCAAGCCCCAGGCTTATCTACGTGCCAAGTTTTGCAAGACAAACAGGAAACCAGAGCTGCTACATGCCCACAGATTGAGGATACCAGCGCGGCTCTGTGTGTTTCTGTGTGGCTGTGTTTGTGTGTGTTTGTCTATGAGTGTGTGGGTTTGCGTGTCTCTGTGTGTATGCATCTGTGTCTGTGTGTCTCTGTGTTTCCCTGTGTGTATGTCTGTGTGTCTATATCTACACGTTATTTCTCTCTGTGTGTGTCTATGAGTGTATGGGTTTGCATGTCTCTGTGTGTATGCGTCTGTGTCTGTCTGTGTGTCTCTGTGTTTCCCTGTGTGTATGTCTGTGTGTCTATATCTACACGTTATTTCTCTGTGTGTGTGTCTATGAGTGTGTGGGTTTGCATGTCTCTGTGTGTATGCATCTGTGTCTGTCTGTGTGTCTCTGTGTTTCCCTGTGTGTATCTCTGTGTGTCTATATCTACACGTTATTTCTCTGTGTGTGTGTCTATGAGTGTGTGGGTTTGCATGTCTCTGTGTGTATGCATCTGTGTCTGTCTGTGTGTCTCTGTGTTTCCCTGTGTGTATCTCTGTGTGTCTATATCTACACGTTATTTCTCTGTGTGTGTGTCTATGAGTGTGTGGGTTTGCATGTCTCTGTGTGTATGCATCTGTGTGTGTCTGTCTGTGTGTCTCTGTGTTTCCCTGTGTGTATGTCTGTGTGTCTATATCTACACGTTATTTCTCTGTGTGTGTGTGTCTGTGTGTATCTTTGTGTGTGTGTGCACACATGCTATTTTTCTTGGTTCTGGACCGAAAACCACGGAGGCAACTCTGTAGTTAATGGGACCAGGTCACTGCGAGATGGCACACAGACGCCACACGTGCTACAGTTCGCAGACGTTTCTCCAATAACCTGATGAGTGACTTTTCTGGAACACAGAAGGCTTCACAGTTTCCATAACTCGCTCATAGGCCAGCAGGGAGTAGGGGTGTGGTCAGAAGACGGGAGGTGTATGAATCGCTGAGTCAGGGAGACAGCTGCTGCCATTTAATTCTTGAGAAAACATTATCAGGCAGTAAACACCTCACCACGGTTCCAAACTCACTAGATTCTTAGCAGACCATGCTTCTGGAAAAGAGGACTCATTTCTGCCTTTAATATTGTGCAGCGAAAGCTAAATTTGCACAAAGATTTGCAAAACTTTTTTAAACTCTGGAAGGTACATTAATTAGCTGAAATTCAAAATAGTTTGGATTCCAAAATGTATTTACAGATTCGCATAAGGGAGGTGGGCCCACATTTCCTGTTTCTGAAATTCTTCACAGAGAATGAGACTATAAATCGCTGAAAGACTTTTTTTTTTTTTTACCACACATATATATTACACTAGAATGAATTTACTAGGGTTTTCATATAATTGAAAAAAAACACAAGGACTTATTTCCGTCACTTAAAACTTTATGTTTGAAACTGTATATCTTCTTAGGTTATTATCAGGTTATGGGGGCTTCCCTGATAGCTCAGTTCATAAAGAATCTACCTGCAATGTGGGAGACCTGGGTTTAATCCCTGGGTTGGGAAGATCTCATGGAGAACAGAACAGCTACCCACTCCAGTATTCTTGCACTTCCCTGGTGGCTCAGCTGGTAAAGAATCTGCCTGCAATGCGGGAGACCTGGGTTCGATTCCTGGGTTGGGAAGATCCCCTGGAGAAGGGATAGGCTACCTACTCCAGTATTCTTGGGCTTCCCTTGTGGCTCAGCTGGTAAATAATCTGCCTGCAATGCGGGAAGACCTGGGTTCGATTCCTGGGTTAGGAAGATCCCCTGGAGAAGGGATAGGCTACCCACTCCAGTATTCTTGGGCTTCCCTTGTGGCTCAGCTGGTAAAGAATCTGCCTGCAATGCGGGAGACCTGGGTTCCATCCCTGGGTTGGGAAGATCCCCTGGAGAAGGGAACCGCTGCCCACTCCAGGTGTCTGGCCTGGAGATGTCCATGGACTGTATAGTCTATGGGGTTGCAAAAGAGTTGGACACGACTGAGCGACGTTCACATACTGCCACATCACACACTATCACCTTCTTAGGCTGAGAGGTCAGCGAGTCTCAAGCTTTTACTCAGCTACAATTAACGTTTGTAAAGCTTGCCTCTTTGCTCGCACACTGTGAGTCCTGACATCACGGCAGCCTAGAGAATGAGTGTCCATGTAACAACGATTCTAGTTCACGCAGTCTCACGAGGCCCCACGGAAGTCTCCAGGTGATGGGGAGGGGCTTGTCTCTCAGAGTCCAGGGGAAGAGGGTTGCTGAAAGAATGGCCTTGGGGGCTTCAGTGGAGGTCCAGTGGTTAAGAACACCTTGCAATGCAGGGGACTTGGTCTCAATTCCTACAGTTCAAACTACAAGGGCCACAAGGGAAGCCCAAGAATACTGGAGTGGGCAGACTATCCATTCTCCAGGGCATACAAACTACAGTCCATGTCCCACGGCAAAAGATCCCGTATGCCGCCACAAAGACCCAACACAGCCAAATAAATCTATAAATAAATATTAATAACAACAAAAAACACAAATCTATGAATAAATATTAACAACAAAAAAAGAAGGTGATGACCATGATAATCTCGGACCTGAGTCCAAAACATAGCAAAACTAATGTCTTCTTGTTTCAGATAGGCCCCCTCGGGAAAAGTTGGTAGAAACATATAATAGGGTTCAGTTCAGTTCAGTCGTTCAGGCGTGTCCGACTCTTTGCGACCCCATGAAGTGCAGCACGCCAGGCCTCCCTGTCCATCACCAACTCCCAGAGTTCACCAGACTCATGTCCATCGAGTCGGTGATGCCATCCAGCCTAATTATCTACAAATGGATAAGCAATTCTATTTTCACAAGTTTACGAACCATGAACAGTTGATGCTGTTGACACAAATCTGTGGAAGTCTTGGAGTCTTCACCTGCCTCGGGAAATTCACAGCACCTCGGTAAACACTGGCACTGAATGCGTATTTTCTGGCTTGAGGCTAGGACATGTTTTTGCAGGTCAAGCTCCCGGAGACAACAGCCCTCTGCTCCAAAAAACCAAAGACATCTAATTTCAGAATATCCCATTTTACACGTGTCCATCTATTAGCAGAAGTTTCCTTCTAGCTCTGCTTCACTCCTGTCCGCCCACGTCCCCGGCCAACCATTAACTGCTCGTCCAGTTCAACAGCAAATGAGACTGTGTCCTAGTTCATCCGGCTGTCTCCCACAATTTACGGCCTTCTGTTAAGTGTTCTGTAAGTGGCCTACAGGGAAAAGCATTTCAACAATTAAACTAATAAAAGTTCCCAATTCCATCGTCCTGGGAGCAGCCACACTAAGATGGACCCCTTCAATGACCAAGAAAAAAAAAAAAAAAAAAAGGACAGGCTCCTTTTTTTGTTAATTTATTATCTCCAGAGTGAACAATTCCTTTCCAAGTACCTAATAAAGAGAAAAATGAATCAACCAACCAACAAAGAAAAAGGTAAAGCAGTTGCCTGCTAAGTCACTTCAGTCCTGTCCGACTCTTTGAGACTCAATGGACTGTAACCCTGCCAGGCTCCTCTGTCCATGGGAATCTCCAGGCAAGAATACTGGAGTGGGTTGCCCTGCCCTCCTCCAGCGGAACTTCCCGACACAGGGATGGAACCTGCATCTAATCTGTCTCCTGCAATGGCAGGTGGGTTCTTCACCGCTAGCGCCCCCCGGGAAGCCTTCAAAAAGTGAAAAGTGGACACCAGTTTCAAACGTTTCAAATGTTAGCATTCTTGGGTTTCTTGTTTGTTTTCTTTTGGTGGAATCTATTTTTCAGTAATCTCTTAGCAAAGAAGCATTTCAAATGTTATTTCTATTTATTTCTTAATTTTTTTTAAATTTTGTATTGGGGTACAGCCAATGAGTATTGATGCTTTAAAATGTAGTGCTAGAGAAAACTCTTGAGAGCCCCTCGGACAGCAAGGAGATCAAAGCAGTCCATCCTAAAGGAAGTCAACCCTGAATATTCATTGGAAGGACTCATGCTGAAGCTGAAGCTCCAATCCTTTGGCCACCTGATGCCAAGAACTGAATCACTGGAGAGGACTTGATGACCGAACAACAAATAGCAGATGAACCACACTGTGACAGCTTCAGGTGGACAGCAAAGGGACTCGGCCACACACACGCATGGATCCCTTCTCCCCTAAGCTCCCCTCCCATCCAGGCTGCCACATATCACAGGGCAGAGTTCCCTGTGCTGTCCAGCAGGTCCTTGCTGGTTCTCCATGTTAAACACAGCAGTGTGTCCATGTCCATCCCAGACTCCCTGACTATCCCTTCCCCCATCCTTCCCCCTGGTGACCATAAGGTTATTACAGAGGATTGAACAGAGTTCCCGGTGCTGGACAGCAGGTCCTTGCTGGTTCTCCATGTTAAATACAGCAGTGTGTCCATGTCCACCCCAAATTCCTTATTCCATCCCCCTTCATTAGTTTTATATAGTCTAAAACGCCACACTTACAGAGGCAACACATAGTTATACTGCTTAACCTGGGATCACAGACAACTCCCTCTGAATTCTTTGTTAGAAAGATCTCTTGGAAGAATTTGCATTCCTTATGTTCAGGGTCATCTATTTCAATTTCCCTGTGCTGGGACGTTCAGTTGTGTCTGACTCTTTGCAAACCCCAGGGATTGTAGCCTGCCAGGCTCCTGTGTTCATGGGATTCTCCAGGCAAGAATATTGCAGTGGGTTGCCATGCCCTCCTCCAGGGGAACTTCATGACACAGGGAACGAACTCATGTATCCTGCATTGGCAGGAGGACTGTTTACCGCTCTGCCACCTGGCAAGTCCTAGCTACAGATAAAACAGTGGCTGAGGTACCTAGTAACAACCGTACTCGCCTAGAGCCACAGACCCCCCTTGCTGGGACGTTCAGTTGTGTCTGACTCTTTGCAAACCCCAGGGATTGTAGCCTGCCAGGCTCCTGTGTTCATGGGATTCTCCAGGCAAGAATATTGCAGTGGGTTGCCATGCCCTCCTCCAGGGGAACTTCATGACACAGGGAACGAACTCATGTATCCTGCATTGGCAGGAGGACTGTTTACCGCTCTGCCACCTGGCAAGTCCTAGCTACAGATAAAACAGTGGCTGAGGTACCTAGTAACAACCGTACTCGCCTAGAGCCACAGACCCCCCACCACAGCCTCCATTGCAGAATCTAGCCTTTCTATCAATGAACCCACTGTTCTCCCTGTGAATTTTTTTTTAAGCAGAGAATTTAATAGAGGGAAATGGTTCAGGGGGTATTGGAAGACTGAAAAGGGCAAGAGAGCATCTGTGATCACAGAGATAGTTACCCTAGAAAGCAGCTGCCACTCCCGGAGGCGGGGATCAGAGGGGAGAGACTGAGCTTCACAGAGCTCCAGGTCTGGGGGCTTGGGACCCCAGCCTCTGAGGAGGACAAGGCCTGCCGGAAGCCAGTGTGAGGAAACCCACCCGTGACATGGTCACGTGGCAGAGATTTGATGGGCAAGGACGAGTCAGATCTCAGGTTTTCCCCCTGGCATTTCCTGAGTTTTTTTTTAATTATAAAGAGAAAAGAAAACATGTACTAAAAATCTTTTTCGTGAGAACATGCAAAATACAAAAGTGGATTTTATATGTCCCTTCCGCCTCTTGTTCTTATTATATTTTTTTTTCAATTTTTTTTTTTAATGTGGACCATTTTTAAAGACTTTACTGAATTTGTTACTATTTTACTTCTGTTTTACATTTTGGTGTTTTGGCCTCAAGACACGTGGTACCTCAGTTTCCCAACCAGGGATCAAATTGGCACCCCCTTCATTGAAAGGTGAATTCTTAATCACTGACCCACCAGGGAAGTCCCATCAAGTGGGTGCTGTTTCTCAGACCAATTTCAGCCGTGAAAAATCAGAATTGTCTTTTTAGTTGCCAAGGGCTTCCCTGATGGCTCAGACCATAAAGAACCTGCCTGACAATGCAGGAGAGCTAAGAGACCTGGGTTCTTTCCATGGGTTGGGACAATGCCCTGGAGAAGGAAATGGCAACCCACTCCAGTATTCTTGCCTGGAGAACTCCTGCCTGGAGTATTCTTGTCTGGAGTATTCTTGCCTAGAGTATTCTTGCCTGGCTCCGGTGGTGGAGCCGACCACAGGAGCCTGGTGGGCTGCAACCCATGGGGCCGCAAAGAGTCCAACATGACTGCGCAACTAACACAACACACTTTTCCATTTTACTTCACTTTTATCCTAAAATAAATCTAGACAATAGGTGATGAAAATGAAGTCCACACGGAGTGACTCAGCTGCCAGCTACAGATGCCTAATAAGTCTTTGTGCTTGCTTTCCAGCTGGCTTGCACCTATCCGTAAATGTCAGAATTTCCAGGGAAACACCGTGGTCTTAATAACCCACCTTTCTGGAATGAAAATGAAAGTGGTATCAGGAAAGATACTTTTGGACGACTGTGGGAACATTTTCTGCTTCAATGATTGAGTTAATAGTCTCCTATTTAAATAGTCTTTTTTTTTTTTTCCCCTGACCATCTAAGTAAAATACTGAGAACATTTCAGAATGGCCTCTCCATCATTTGTGTGAGTGGTGAGTACACGGAACAAAATGAAAATGAATGAAGATATATGGCTGCAGATATGGAAAATATACAATGTGTACCTTTCCTGTGTGTACAAATATATGCTGTTACTTAATGGAGCTTGTGAAATAAATCTCTCACTTTAGTACTTTTCGCAACATGCATGTCTGTTTGCCTCTTTGCTTTAATTATCTTTACCAAAACTGAACTAATTAAACTGAGTTTTAAGAATTTTAGCAAAGGGAAGGAAAGGGAGAGAGAGAGAGAGAGTCAAATGAATCACAGTGCTGCTTTATAAACAGTTCTCTGTAAGGACGATACAGAGAAAGCAACAGAAAAAGAGAAACTGGATCGTAAAAATTGCACTAGAGTTTGAAATGGATTCAGGATGGCCCCATGAACCTTGACACTCAGCCAAGCACAGATAACTGAACCTCATATCAAAAATTCTTCAAGCCACATTTAATAACGCAATAATTATAAATATGCTGGCGAGTATGTAGGAAATGAAAATGACACAAGGATGCGTGTGCACCGCATAGAACAGTAAAACTCTACATGTGTGTGTTAGTCGCTCGCTCAGTCGCGCCCGACTCTTTGCAACCCCATGGACTGCAGCTCTCCAGGTTCCTCAGTGCCTGCGATTTTCCAGGCAAGACTCCCAGAGCGGGTTGCCGTTCCCTTCTCCAGGGGATCTTCCCAACCCATGGATCACACCTGGGTATCTCACGTTGCAAGCAGACTCCTTACCAGCTGAGCCACTGCTGCTGCTGAGTCACTTCAGTCGTGTCCGACTCTGTGCGACCCCATAGAGGGCAGCCCACCAGGCTCCGCTGTCCCTGGGATTCTCCAGGCAAGAACACTGGAGTGGGTTGCCATTTCCTTCTCCAGTGCATGAAAGTGAAACGTGAAAGTGAAGTCGCTCAGTCGTGTCCGACTCTTAGCGACCGCATGGACTGCAGCCCACCAGGCGCCTCTGTCCATGGGATTTTCCAGACAAGAGTACTGAGTGGGGTGCCATTGCCTTCTCCGGCTGAGCCACTAAGAAAGCCTTAAAACTGTATATGGTTGAGTTTAAAATACATTGTTCAGATTTATCCATCAAGATAGATATATAAATAAACACCGTTCTAGACGTTTTTCAGTTCTAAAAAAAGAAAAAAGAAAAAATCATGCTCTGAATGCAAATATATTGTTCTTATTCCCTGCAAATAAAACCAGAACTCTGGCTTGTAAACACCTACCAATATTCCTCATACATATGAAATCATCATTTCTTGCTCCAAATGCTTGGTTTAAAGTTAACAGATCCTATTTATAAAATGGCTAGGGATAACATCTTATTTACTATACATTTTATGGACAATCAACATTATATTATATATTATATATATTATATTAAATATATTATATATGCAATTATGGACAATCGCATTTTAAATGTAATTTTTTCCCTTTCCTTTCTTATGTATTACAACACAATATATATATTTTTGACATAAAACTGAGGCAGTTACAAAGAAACAAAAGTCTGTCCCTACTTTTAACATTCTCAGCTACCTAGAAAGACTTTCATTATTTATCATCTCACTGTAGATATAGATTAGACATTAGATATGGACAGACCTTATGCAAACATAGAGGGGGATAGTGATAATAGCTAAGGTTTCTACACATAAACAGATTCAATTATTACAGTTTTATTCATGGAAACACATGCACCATAGACACACACACACACACACAAAAAAAAACGTTATGATAAAAAATGTGTCTAGTGATGATTTGAGACTTCCTTGTAAAGAATCCATCTGCAATGCAGAAGACCCAGGTTTGATCCCTGGGTCAGGAAGATCCCCTGAAGAAGGGAATGGCAACCCACTCCAGTATTCTTGCCTGGAGAATCCCATGGAGAGAAGAGTCTAACGGGCTACAGTCCATGGCGGGGTGGGGTCACAAAAGAGTTGGACATGACTTAGTGAGGAAACAGCAACAATGATGATTCAATTTAAAAAGCAGTGTGCTGAAGACTTACTTAAGAAATGTTTGAAGAGCAGTTGCTATGACATTGAATGGTAATGGATTTAAAAATGGAAAAAGCTGATATCTGAGAATTAAGACCATCAATGAAGCAGAGGATACATGTAATATTACTCAATATAGGTCTTACATATATAATGAGCTTATAAGCCAGGAAATGCATAGTTAGGAAGTATCAATTTTTACCATAATCCAAAATGGATCAACCTAATATTAAACTGGGGCTTCCTTGGTGGCTCAGAGGTTAAAGCATCCGCCTCTAATGAGGGAGACCTGGGTTCGATCCCTGGGTTGGGAAGATCCCCTAGAGAAGGAAATGGCAACCCACTCCAGTATTCTTGCCTGGAGAATCCCATGGATGGAGGAGGCTGGTGGGCTACAGTCCATGAGGTTGCAAAGAGTCAGACATGACTGAGCGACTTAACTTTCAAATAAGACTATTTCTAATCCAGCTTGAAGTTGCCCTGTATGAAACCTCAGCAGTCCCAACAATGGACTTTGCCACTTACAAAGAGGCCTGATTTTGCCCATGCATATATACGCACACATTCAGTTCAGTTCAGTAGCTCAGTCGTGTCCGACTCTTTGCGACCCCATGAATTGCAGCATGCCAGGCCTCCCTGTCCATCACCAACTCCCGGAGTTCACTCACACTCATGCCCATCGAGTCGGTGATGCCATCCAGCCATCTCATCCTTGGTCGTCCCCTTCTCCTCCTGCCCTCAATCCCTCCCAGCATCAGAGTCTTTTCCAATGAGTCAACTCTTCGCATAAGGTGGCCAAAGTACTGGAGTTTCAGCTTCAGCATCAGTCCTTCCAAAGAAATCCCAGGACTGATCTCCTTCAGAATGGACTGGTTGGATCTCCTTGCAGTCCAAGGGCCTCTCAAGAGTCTTCTGCAACACCACAGTTCAAAAGCATCAATTCTTCAGCGCTCAGCCTTCTTCACAGTCCAACTCTTGCATCCATACATGAACCACTAGAAAAACCATAGCCTTGACTAGACAGACTTTGTTTGTTAGCAAAGTAATATCTCTGCTTTTCAATATGCTATCTAGGTTGGTCATAACTTTTCTTCCAAGGAGTAAGCACACACATTACATATGGTCAAATAATTTCAGAAAGTTATCGTAACATCATGTTCTTTAAAAATCTTGGGACGCACTTTCTCAAAATGAACATATTCTGCAAAACTCTTGAGCACATAGATTGACTGACTGTGGCTTAAAAGAATTCTTGAAAACCTATTTATCTCAAAAAGCCAAATGTAGATTTTCAATACGCTTGTCAGTGACTGACCAATGAGGGTGAGTTTGTGTTCAAATATTAACGTAACACCAAGGAAAACAAAATTTAACTCAAGGAAAACAGTCTTTTCTTAATTTAATGCCATTGGTTAAATACCACTTTTAAAAACGGTACAGCTAAAATCACTAGAAGATTTGTATTACATTTTTCTAAAGGTGAAAACGGTGGGAATTCCCAGGTGCTGCTAGTGGTCATGAACCCAACCTGCCAATCCAAGACATGTAAGAGATAGAGGTTCCATCCGTGGGTGGGGAACACCCCCTGAAGGAGGGCATGGCAACCCACTCCAGCATTCTTGCTGGAACAGTCCCATGGGCAGAGGAGCCTGGCAGGCTACAGTCCATAGGGTCACAAAGAATCGGACACGACCGAAGCGATATAGCATGCAAGCACAGTGTGAAAGAGACAGAATCTCTCCAGCCCAACTACTACAAGTTAGAGGCATGACACATAAGACAAAGGACAAAATTATACACTGGTTTTCTGACTTGGGTATGCAAACCATCTCATAGATTTAAAGCTAAAGTCCACTTATAAATGTCACCACATGTGGTGACATGTTCTGTTTAAGTTCTTTCGCTATTAATTCACAATATTGTACCACCTGATCTTCATGAAGAATTATATTTCCCTTGACTATACAAAATTTACCAACTATGGCAAATGTAAAAATGAAAGGAATTCATGATGAAAACAACTATCCAGTTGAGAGTTCTACCCTAGGAATATAAAAGAGACATGAAATTTACTCCTGAAACATAAAACATCACATATATCCTGTTAATATTTATAGGGAGAAAAATTGTTAGAGATTTCTCACTCTGATTAACTTCCTTTCAGTATGCAAGCAAGGAGATGATTATGTTTAAAATTAGGAGATAAGGCACTTATATTTGCTATACTAAGATGATTTTTTTCTTTGATGAAGCTAATTTCAGGTAGAGAAGTTCAGATTAATCAGAGGAAGTATGTGTGTGTGTTTAGTAGTCTTCCATAAAAATCTAAAGTCATCCTCTCAAAGTAAGTAGAATGCAAGTGCTTTCCAGAACATCAATTAAGTACCCTTATTCCAATTCTGGTCCTGATCAGTACAAATGAGATAATTTATGTCACAAGTATTTGATTTTTTTTTCCCTCTTATAGTATTAAAAAGCAGAGAGATCACTTTGCCAACAAAGATACATCTAGTCAAAGCTATGTTTTTTCCCGGAGTTATATACAGACATGAGAGTTGGACCATAGAGAAGGCTGAGTGCCAAACAATTGATGTTTTTGGGCTGTGGTGCTGGGGAAGACTCTTGAGAGTCCCTTAGACAGAAAGGAGATCAAAACAATCTTAAAGGGCATCAGTGCTGACTACTGATTAGAAAGACTGATGTTGAAGCTGAAGCGCCAATACTTTGGCCACCTGATGCTAACAGTCAACTCACTGGAAAAGACCGTGACGCCGGGAAAGACCGATGGCAAAAGGAGAAGGGGGCGACAGAGGATGAGATGGCTGGATGGCATCAGGGACTCGATGGACATGAGTTTGGGCAAACTCCAGGAGTTGGTGATAGACAGGGAAGCCTGGCGTGCTGCAGTCCATGGGGTCGCAAAGAATAAGACACGACTAAGGGACTGAACTGGAGAAGGCGATGGCACCCCACTCCAGGACTCTTGCCTGGAAAATCCCGTGGATGGAGGAGCCTGGTGGGCTGCAGTCCATGGGGTCGCTAAGAGTCGGACGCGACTGAGCAACTTCACTTCACTTTTCACTTTCATGCATTGGAAAAGGAAATGGCAACCCACTCCAGTGTTCTTGCCTGGAGAATCCCAGGGACGGGGGAGCCTGGTGGGCTGCCGTCTGTGGGGTCGCACAGAGTCGGACACGACTGAAGCGACTTAGCAGCAGCAGCAGCAGCAAGGGGCTGAATAACAACTTCGTGTCACACGGCAAAACGGGTAGGTATTATTCACTGCCCTACTGGCTAGCTGTGGAATGTGGACTGAATGTCACATCTGCAAATAAGCTGTGAAGCGCTGAGGGTGGCCTGGAGTTCAGTTCCTGTTGGATGCCCTGTATTTCAAGCAGCAAGGTAAACAGTGACGAGTCTGCTCCTTGATCAGGGCTCCAGTCCCCCTGGATCAACAGGATGAGAAACACAGTCCCACTACACCCACCCAGGGTGGGCAGGTGGAGGCTCCCTGGGATGGCATGAAGCACAAACCAGGAGCGAGGAACAAGGAGTCATCTGCAGCCGTGGACAGAACAGGTTTGCTGGGGACAAGAGTGTGTTTGTCCTGTCAACTCTCTTGCAGCTTTCCTTCTTAATTAATTATTATTGTAGTATAGTTGCTTTAAACGGTTGCGTTGGTTTCTGCTATATAGCAAAGTCAATCAGCTTTCTGTATAAATATACTCCCCCTCTTTTGGGGTTTCCTTCCCACTGAGGTCATCACAGAGAGTTCAGCAGTGTTCCCTGAGCCATACAGTAAGTTCTCATTAGTTATGTGTTTATAGCATTTGACTTCCCCAGTGACTCAGCAGGACAGAATCCCCCTGCCAGTGTAGGAGACATCAGTTGGACCCCTGGCTCGGGAAGATCCCCTGGAGGAGGGCATGGCAACCCACTCCAATATTCTTGCCTGGAGAATCCCACTGACAGAGGAGGCTGGTGGGTCTATAGCCCATGGGGTCACCAAGAGTCACATACGACTGAAGAACTAACAACAACTTATGCCCAGCTGAAATGATCACAGCATTGTTAATCGTCTCTAAGTAAGTGTTGTCACTCAGTTGTGTCTGACACTTTGTGACTCCATGCTTTGTGGATGGTAGCCCGCCAGGCTCCTCTGTCCATGGGATTCTCCAGGCCAGAATACTGGAGTGGGTAACCTTTTCCTTCTCCAGGGGATCTTCCTAACCCAGGGATCAAACCCAGGTCTCCCACCTTGCAGGTGGATTCTTTACCAGCTGAGCCACCAGGGAAGCCCACAAATACTGAAGTGGGTAGACTATCCCTTCTCCAGGGGAACTTCTTGACCCATGGCATGCTCCAAATGCCTCCATGAGGCTGTTTTCTGACCACTGTAACCTGAGGGAGACCCAGACAGAATGTTTGGTGTATTATAGGTAAACCTTTCTGTTCTGAAGAGCTCCTTGACATTTCCAGATGATTACAGATCCCACTCAACAAGCAAAGCACTGACTTTACATTACAGCAGTCTGCCTGGGATTGTTTATATTTTATGAGGGAAATAATTTTTAGGAGATGGTTGAGTGGTTCCGCATGTGAGGTGTACGTGGGTCACCGGCTCATTCTTGAGTCCTTTACGCTGGCAAGACACTGCAGCTACCAGACAGTGATGCTGGCACTATAGGGAACCTGTATTAATTATCGTTCCTTAAGATCAACAGTTTTTAGCTCCTTATTAAGAAATGTGATCAGATTATGGTGTCTGCTGACAGCCAATTAGTTGCAGACAGTGAGTTTTCAGCATGGATGATGAACTTAAGACAGGGACGTTTTTAGAATCTAAAGCAGTGTGTTGCAACCAGTCCAACCAGTCCATCCTAAAGGAAATCAACCCTGAATATTCACTGGAAGGACTGATGTTGAAGCTGGAACTCCAATACTTTGGCCACCTGATGGGAAGAACTAACTCACTGGAAAAGACACTGAAGCTGGGAAACATTGAGGGCAGGAGAAGAAGGGGACAACAGAGAATGAGATGTTTGGATGGCATCACCGACTTGATGGACATGGGTTTGAGCAAGCTCCAGGAGTTGGTGATGGACAGGGAGGCCTGCGTGCTGCAGTCTATGGGGTCACAAAGAGTCAGACACTACTGACTCTCCAGCATCAGGGTCTTTTCCAATGAGTTGGTTCTTCACATCCATATACATTCTTTTTTTTCCAAAGACTTTTTTTTTTTTTAAATGAGGACCATGTTTAAAGTCTGCATTGAACTTGTTACAATATTGCTTCCTTTTTCTGTTGTGTGGTCCTAAGGCATTTGGGACCTGAGCTCCCCCACCAGGGATCAAACCTACACGCCCTGCCTTGGAAGATGAAGTCATAACCACTACAGCACCTGGGAATTCCCTCCACATCTTGTCAAAGAGAACTTAAGGGCAGTAATCGTGAACACTTTGAAGGAGCCTCGAAAAGTTGAAAGGGCTAGTCCCTCAGTCATGTCCAACTCTTTGAGACCTCATGGACCGTAGCCCACCAGGCTCCTCTGTCCATGGGGATTCTCCGGCCAAGAATACTGGAGTGGGTTGCCATGCCCTTCTTCAGGGGATCTTCCCGACCCTGGGATGGAACCTGGGTCTCCTGCATTGCGGGCAGGTTATTTACCATTTGACCACCAGGGAAGGCCTTTGAGACGTCCTATCCCATCTCGAGATTTATCTATGTGAGCATTGCAGACCCTTATCTAGAAGTCTCTGATAAGAGTGAAGAGTGACTGTACACATTTCAGGTTCCTTTTATAGAGTACTAGTGGTCATTCATAATTACCATGACCATTTTTTTTTAATCATCTCTTATTTCCAGGTCTACAGTGAGAGTAATTCATCCATGAACCCACAGTTGATCTAATGGAAGCTGAAGTTTACTCTCCCTGCCCCCAACTCCCTCACCCCATCTCCTAAGCTGTTGATTCACTTCCCAGGTGGGAGTCAAACTCTTATATTACTTTGCAGGGGATAAAGACTCTACTGATACTTTCCTGTAAGTTTCTCTCTCTCTCTCTCTGCTTTCCTCTCTCTCTCTTTCCCTCTCCCCATCTCACTATGTCCTAGAGAAAAGATAGAGAAGGAAATGCCACTCACTCCAGTATTCTTGCCTGCGAATCGCATGGACAGAGGAGCCTGGCAGGCTATAGCCCATGGGGTTGCAAACAGTTGGGCACAACAGAGCATGCGGATGCTAGAGAAAAACAATGGTCTTTACGCTTTCCGAGTCATTTCAAAATTCTACAAAAGTCAGTCAACTTGCCTTTGTCACTCCCCCCAGAGTGGATATCATCATATCAGTTCAGTTCAGTCGCTCATTCGTGTCTGACTCTATGCCAGACAACCATCTCATCCTCTGTCGTCCCCTTCTCCTCCTGACCTCAATCTTTCCCAGCATCAGGGTCTTTTCCAGTGAGTCAGCTCTTCCCATCAGGTGGCCAAATCATTGGAGTTTCAGCTTCAGCATCAGTCCTTCCAATGAATATTCAGGACTGATTTCCTTTAGGATGGACTGGTTGGATCTCCTTGCAGTCCAAGGGACTCTCCAGAGTCTTCTGCAACACCATAGTTCAAAAGCAAAATATATCATATATAACATCCTAAATGGAATCTGAAATATGACCACAGCACCTAATCCTATTCCTTCTCCTAACCCACATCAGTTCATCCACAATAGAGTTTACTGTTGTTTTGGTGAGCTTCTGAGAAAACTGGAAAGTGGGCCAGTTCTAGGTTGAACACTTTTTTTTCCAGACAAAACACAAATGTCCTAAAAGCAGTTCTCTAAATTATAGAAGAAAAGTCTAGTCTCTGAACCAGCATGTCTGATACCCACATCTGCCCCCAAAGGCAAGAATTAGTTCTGTAGAGTTTCCAATATAAGTTAATGTGCAATTTAAAAGCTATCAGGCCAAACCCCTTTTTATCATAATTAATTGCAAATTAGAGAAGCATATTCATTTTTAAAAGTTAGCTCATTTGCATACAGATTGTATGCATATATATGCAGAATAAATATTCTTTCCACTTCAAATTCTGTTCATTTATAGAAGTATATTTCTTCTCAAAATTAGAATTTTGTCCTCAAAGATGAGAATGATTCAGTTAAAACTCGTTCTAGTTTTTATTAGAATAAGCTTTTGGAAAGCATCCTAAAATCATTCCTCTTTCCACTAGGAAGCTAATAAAATGTGAAGCCAGAACACACACACATGCACACATACACACAACCCAAATCTAACAAGAAAAATGCTTTGGAAGAAATACTATTTTATTACTTTTTTAATTAGATTTGATCTCTTCCCTTAGAAGTAATAAAAATTATTATTTTTTTCTTTTCAAATTGATTTTCCTCTAGAGAAGCACAGATTTCTCTGCATTTTCATGCCAAAAAGAAAAGATCCTTAGTGAATTCCAAATGGCACAGGATACAAAGTAATCATTTTGGATTTGGAGGGAAAATGGTATTTCTATAAAAATGGTAATCCCCAACTCTGTAAATTGAGCACAGTGGAGATAATCAGTCCACCAGCTCCAGACATCCATCCAATGCTGATTTGTAGAAATAAGCTGTAAAAGGAACTGTCACTTATTTCCATGAAAAGAAAAATTACATAGTTTTATAATTTTGTTATTTTAATTTTGTCTTACTTTTTCATGTTTGAACTTCCAACTTAGACATTATTCTTCTCTTCTTGAGCACCATCATACTTCAAAAGTGCTTTTTTCCTAAAATTCAAGGTTTGCTTTTTTTTTTTTAAGCAGAAACTTGAGTCTAAATAACCTATTAGACCACATCATTTAAAACAAGCGAACAAATTTAAAAAACTTCACTATACTAGGATCTTAGTTCTAGCCACTCAGCATCAAGGATTATTATTTTCCAGATCCAACAGAACTAATTCTCCAATATGTTTTCGCTTTATCATTGTTGGAGGAGGGCATGGCAACCCACTCCAGTGTTCTTGCCTGGAAAATCCCAGGAACAGAGGAGCCTGGCAGGCTATAGTCCATGGGGTCACAAAGAGTCTGAGCGACTAACACTTTATTTTCCACTTATGACACGATGCGTTAAAATCAGTGGCTTGGAAATAACATCTTGGCCAAAGATACTGATTTCAGAGCCATTTGTCTTTAAACACCTGCACAGAGGTGTGCCGACTGCTTTCTTTGGGAATCTTGCAATGAACTCCTTTTAGTAAACGTGAGCATCAGAATCTGGCATTTAAATTACTTATATTTTTCACACATATTACACTCACAGAGGGAAAGTAAATAAAAATAGCATACGCTTCCTGGTCCACATGTTAAACAAATATTTTCTTATGGCAAAGGGAAAGGAAAATATAAATTTGTATTATATGTTTAACAAAAAAAAAAATGTTAACCCAAAATACCAAGGGTGAACAAGAATTAACCATTTTTATTTCATGAGATTGTACAATGAATAACATATCAGGGAGAAAAAGATGTTAAGGTATGCATATATATTTGTATTACATATACTGTATTATAATATATGATATTGTAAATGGTACATTAAATATTAAAATGTGTATTTTACAATTATAATTTATAATCATTTGTTATTATTTAGAAGTAGTTGTAACAATTTACTATATTTATACTGTTAATTATATTAGAATAATTATATGTAATATATATAACATAAATGTATATGCTATATATATATAAAACATAAATGTATATGCTAGTTGGAGAAGGCAATGGCACCCCACTCCAGTACTCTTGCCTGGAAAATCCCATGAATGGTGGAGCCTAGTAGGCTGTAGTCCATGGGGTCGGTAAGAGTCAGACACGACTGAGCGACTTCCCTTTCACTTTTCACTTTTATGCCTTGGAGAGGGAAATGGCAACCCACTCCAGTGTTCTTGCCTGGAGAATCCCAGGGACGGGGCAGCCTGGTGGGCTTCCGTCTATGGGGTCACACAGAGTCAGACACGACTGAAGTGACTTGGCAGCAGCAGCAGCAGCAGCAGTATATCCTAGTGAAAGTCACTCAGTTGTGTCCGACTCTTTGTGACCTCATGGACTATATAGTCCATGGAATTCTCCAGGCCAGAATACTGGAGTGAGTTACCATCTCTTCCTCTAGGGGATCTTCCCAACCCAGGAATCAAACCCACCTCTCTTGCATGCAGGCAGACTCTATACTGTCTGAGCTACCAGGGAAACCCACAGTTAACAATACTGTGTTGTATACTTTGAAGTCACTAAGAGAGTCGATTTTAACAGTCCTCATCACAAGTATAATAGTTTGTAACTATGCATGGTGTTGGATATTAATTAGATTTACTGTGGTGATCAGTTCACAGTGTATACAAATACTGAATCATTATGTTCTATGCCTGAAATTAATGTGATGCTCTATGTCAACTAAATCTCTCTAAAAATAAAGTTTAAAAAGCATATTATATTAATCTGAGAAAACTCAGAAATTAATCCTAACCCCACCCCCGGCTCAGAAACTGCTAATCTGTTTTTGTTGTGGAGACTCACTCTTTTTTATACACCCTTTGTATCATCAGAGATTCTACCATCTAAATAAACAGGGTTAACAGGCTTCTGGGCTTCCCTGGTGGCTCAGAGGTAAAGAATTTGCTTGCAATGCAGGAGACCTGTGTTCCATCCCTCGGTCGGGAAGATCCCCTGGAGAAGGGAATGGCAACCCACTCCAGTATTCTTGCCTGGAGAACCCCATGGACGGAGGAGCTTGAACGGCTATAGTCCACAGGGTCGCAAAGAATCAGACAAGACTAAGCGGCTAACACAATATGCCTGTCAAGGGGACCTGGTAAACTTCATTGAGTCGTGCTTTTTCCCAGTGGCTTCAGTTCCCTGGATTCCTTGAGTGTCAAGTGTTGATGATGCTGGAACACAGACATGGCCAGGAGGAGAGGGGATCACTGATGACTGCTGTTCCCACAAAGGAACTGGCTTTGATGGTGTCTCTCGGCTTCCTGGACAGATGCTGTCGTCATGGCTACAACCTCAGCACCAGGCTCCTCCCGCTTAGTGAGGACCCCTGCCTTGTCTGGGTAGTGTCTCCACGAAGACTCCGTGTGTTCTCTCTCTGTGTCACTTCCTTATCCGTATCTCCATCAGCAAGAGAAGAATTGCTCTGGGAGTGAAATCCCTGTGCCTTCCTGATGGAGTTCCAGACTGAGGGCCCTTCCAGGCTTTATTCCAGCAAGTGCGATTCCTTCTCAGCTTACCTGCAGTCCTCATCAACTGCTCACCTACTAATGTTACAAACGCCACAGGGACCCATGCTCACAGGGTCTGATTTAGTCCTTCCTTATGGACAGTCGCAGTGACATTCAGCAGTGCAGCAATCCTGGTGGTGGTTGGTGGTTTAGCTGCTCAGTCGTGTCCAACTCTCTGTGACCCCATGGACTGTAGCCTGCCAGGTTCCTCTGTCCATGGGCTTCTCCAGGCAGGAAAACTGGAGTGGGTAGCCTTTCCCTTCTCCAGGGAATATTCTCAACCCAGGGATCACACACAGGTCTCATGCATTGCAGGCAGAGTCTTTACCAACTGAGCTTCAGTGAAGCCCCTAGAGTAGTCCTGCTTATTATCAATTTATCATCAATTAAATGTAAGGAGGAATGCCCAAATCATCGAATTACAAATGCTAAAACGAGAGGGACCTGTTATGGAATGTACTCAGAACACCATTTTCCCCCATTCAAATGTTTCACAATGTTTCTATTCTTTATAAATTTATTTTTAAATGAAGGATGATAGCTTTACAATATTCTTTTTTTAAAATAGCAGTTTTATTTCTCAACAAATTGTAAGATGTGAGATTTACAGATTTGGGCAATTAGCTAATTTTTCATTCATTAGTTGGACCATAAAGAAAGCTGAAAGGAAGTGAAAGTCACTCAGTCGTGTCCAACTCTTTATGACCCCATGGACTCTACAGTCCATGGAATTCTCTAGGCCAGAATACTGGAGTGGGTAGCCTTGAGCATCCAAGACTTGATGGTTTCAAAATATTGTGCTGGAGAAGGCGCTTGAGATTCCCTTGGACAGCAAGGAGATCCAACCAGTCCATCCTAAAGGAAATCAACTCTGAATATTTATTGGAAGGACTGATGCTGAAGCTGAAACTCCAGTACTTTGGCCACCTGATGGGAACAGCCTACTCAATGGAAAAGACCCTGATGATGGGAAAGCTGATGCCAAGAGGAGAAGGGGACAATGGATGCCGGGGTCCAGCCCCGGTGGATCCAGGGTGATTCGAAGGTGGAGACGGAGTCGGCGTACTAGGAAAGAACTTATTCAATTACAGATAGAGAGAGATTAGGAAATTAGCAGAAAAAGGGGCTGAATAACTTGGCTTACATGGGATGCCAATCACCACCTACGTAGGCCGCAGGCATCTTTCCGTTCTCCTGAAGGAGAGGAGGCACTGAGGCCTCCCCGGTCCGATCTTAGAAGCCCAGGCAGAGTTAGTAGGCTTGGTGAGGACCCAAGTGCCAGACGGGAATTCAGCCAGAAAATAGTGAGAGGTATTAGAGGAGAGAAAGAGGCTGAATAACTTGGTTTACATGGGATACCAATAAAATTCCAAGACAAGGAATTTGCACCATCTACGTTGGGCCACCGGCGCCACTTGAATATCGAAAAGTGCCCCTCCCTGGGCACCTTTTCGCATGGACTTGAAAGCCGGGGCAAGTAAGCAGACATGGCGGGCACCCGTGCTCCAGATGGGAATTCAGCCAGAAATACGGAGGACGAGAAAGAACGACATGGGGGAATCAGTCTTTCCGGAAACTGATCCGTTTTCTTTATTTTCAGGTTTGCTTATATACCTTTTGTTACACATAGGGATGAATACAAAGTCACGCGGGGGTCAGCAGTCCTGACCTTTATCAAAATCGGGTGCTTTACATACAAAAAAGGTCTTAGGGGTTTCACATCATCTTCTGGCCATGAGGCCTGCTAACACTTCATGACCCTCTCTTTCTGATAACCAAAAAACTCATTTTTTCCAAGGGTGTTTTTTCTTAAACCAGGCACCACCCTCCAGATAAAGGTACATTCCTATAGGGTAAGGATGTAATGAGTTACAATCAAGAAAGGAATTTATCTAACCCAAGGTTAACATGATTAATCTTAAAGGTTAATACTTATTTCTCTTATATGCTAGTTATATTCATTATAAGGGCAGGGAATTAGAAGCAATTATTGGCACAACAAATGAAAAACCCTTCACCAATACAATTCCTAATCAACCCACTATACTAATAAATTCTAACTTCCCAAAAGAATCTGCCTTTAGTAAGTCTAAAACATCTCGTGCCTCTCACTGTTGGGAGGCTGTAAATAATCACATTTGGCCGGACGAACCTATACAGGCAGGCTAGATAACCTTCAGAGGAGTCCGTAAGCTGAAACATTCTTGTCACGCCCAGGAATTTTATCAACTGGAGCTGCAAGTTAACTCCTTCTCCGAGAGAAATGGTTATGGGGGAGAGCCCCCCGTAAAGTCAGAGGTGTAAGTGAGAGCATAAAACAGACTCTGGTTTTGGGGGTAGATGCTCGGGAACAGGGCGTTTCCTGAGGCTTGATCACGCCTTTGCGTATGCCAAGCCTCCTTCCTCATGACCTTTGCCACGGGCGGAGTTCCTCACGCTGGCCCCCGGCAGCTGACCTTAGAAACATGCTGTTCTTTCGGGACAAATGGGCATGGAAAGCCTGTTTGAGGTCACTGAGGAGAAAGTTGGAAAGGTCCAGAACTTTTACTAGAACGTTGGGAGTGAAAGCAAAGAGAAATAGCAGCAATTGGAACCAGATAGAATTTTTTTCTTTAGTGGCAAAAACTTGAGTTTAAAAGCCAGTGGGGCCTTCCCAGATTACAAGATGAGGGGTTCCGCCTGCCCCCCGGGGAAACAAGCTTATCTAATGACAGTTACTAAACTCAGCCACTTCAAGTCACTGAGAGTTGTCCTATGGGAGGACAGCAAATGAAGAAACAGTTATTCAAGAACTAAACCTCATGGAGAACAGGAAGCATCTGTGGAACTTGAACTATAACACATTCCCTCTCTCCACGTCTCAACAAAACAACGGCAGCTCCAATCTGAACAGCTGTGCTTAAAAAATGAGCCTTCCTACCCTCTAAGTTCCCAGTCAAGGGGTATACTGTTTCGTGAAAGGCAAACCACTGTCATTTCTCATTTCCCCAAACTCCAAGTTGTAGAAGCTAAACTCCTGTCCTATGCGGTCGCGCTAAATCACTTTAGTTGTGTCCAACTCTGCGACTCCATGGACTGTAGCCTGCCAGGCTCCTCTGTCCATGGGATTCTCCAGGCAAGAATACTGGAGTGGGTTGCCATTTCCTTCTCCAGGAGATGCATGACCCAGGGATGACCCAGGCATTTCCTGTGACTCTTGCATCTCAGGCAGATTCTTTCCCACTGAGCCACTCTTGGCAAAGGCAACCAAAATATCAGGGCGCACTTACCCCCACCAAGTCTTCTTCATGATCGAAGAGAGGCTCCACGCCAGGCACTGCCAGGCAAGAAGATGGGGACCCTGACTGCCTTCACCCAAGTTCATGTCAAGAGAGGCAAGCTGAGGACCTCCCTGGTGGTGGAGTGGATAAGAATCCACCTGCCAATGCAGGGGACCTAGGCTCATTCGCTGGTCCGGGAACATTCCGCGTTCCATGGAGCCACAAGCGTGTGCCCCACAGCTACCAAGCCTGCGCTCTAGAGCCTCCGAGCCACAACCACGGAGCCCACGCACCGAAATGCCGGAACCTGAGTGCCTAGAGCCCGTGCTCTGCAACAAGAGACGCCATCACAGTGAGAAGCCTGCGCACTGCAGCTGGAGAGTGGTCCCCACTCCCCACAACTGCAGAAGAAGCGGCAGCAGCATCAAAGACCCAGCACAGCAGAAACATTACATGAAACAAGAAAGGCGAGCTGAGAAGACGCAAGACCACCCTCTTCGCTCAGCGCCCTGCTCGTAAATCAGGAGTGTCCGCTGAAAGAGTGGACCACAGTCCCTGCCCCCAGCTCTGGAGAAAGCTTCCAAGATTTCACCCCAGAAGAAAGGCAGTAAGAAATGGAGCGCTCCACACAGACAGACAGCACGGACATGAGTTTCAGTGGGTAGAATACAGCCTCCACAAACAGACCCTCACATTTACTGTCAATTGATTTTTGGCAAGCATGCCAAGACGATTCAATGGAGAAAGAAAAATCTTTTCAACAAGTAGTGCTAGAGAATGGTGCAAGGAAATGATGTTGAGTCCTTATCTTGCACCATATAGAAAAATTAACTCACTGTGCTTGCATGCTCAATTGCTTCAGTCGTGTCCAACTCTTTGCAACCCCAGGGACTGTAGCCCACCAGGCTCCTCGGTCCATGGGATTTTCTAGGCAAGAATACTGGAATGGATTTATCATTTCCTCCTCCAGGGGATCTTCCCAACCCAGGGATCAAACTCCTACCTCATGCATCTGCTACATTGGCACGAGGAGTCTTTACCACTGAGCCACCTGGGAAGCCAGCTCACAATGGGCCAATATCTAAATCTAAGAGCTAAATCTACAACTTGTTTAGAAAACATAGGGGTAAATCTCATGACCTTGGATTAGGCAACAGCTTCTTAATATGACACCAAAGCACAAACTACAACATCAACAAAGCCCAAAAATGGATAAATTGGGCTTCATGCAAAATTAAAAACTTGCTTGCGTATTTTTATCCATGCCAAAAAAACCAAAAAACAAAAAAACACCATCAAGAAAGTGAAAAGACAACCCCCTAGAACAGGAGAAAATGTTTACAGTCATATTTCTGATAAGGGGCTTGTATCTAGAATATAATAAAGAACTATTACAACTCAATAATGGAAAGACAAATGACCCAATTAAAAACTGGCAAAAGATCTTCACAGGCATTTTTCCAGAGAAGATATAGAAATGGCCAATACGCACGGGAAAAGATAATCAACCTCATTATCCATCAAGAAAATGCAAAGCAAAACCACAATGAGAAACCATTTCACACTCACAAGGAGGGCTGTAATCAAAACAGGGAGATATACCAAGTGTTGGCAAGGATGTGGAGAAACTGAAAACCTCACCCGCTGCTGGTGGGAATGTAAAATAATGCAGCCACTTTGGAAGGCTGTCTGGCAGTTCCTCACAGTGTTAACCACAGAGTCACCGTGTGGATGTGTGCTAAGTCCCTTCAGTTGTGTCTGACTTTGTGACTCTGTGGACTGTGGCCCACCAGGCTCCTCTGGGATTCTCCGGGCAAGAATACCAGAGTGGCTTACCATTCCCTTCTCCGGGGATCTTCCCAACCCAGGGATTGAACCTGCGTCTCCTGCATTGCAGGTGGATTCCTTATGGCCGAGTGACCGGAGAAGGCCTAGAGTTACCATGTGACCCGGCACCTCCACTCCTCAGCATGTACCCAGCAGAAATGAAACTCTATTTCCACACAAAAACACGGACACAAATGTTCATACAGGCATTATTCATAATGACTAAAAAGGGGAAACAGCTCACATACCTATCAAGTGAAATGTGGTATAGCTGTACAGTGGAATATTATTTGGCAATTTTTTCATAATGAAGTATTAACACATGGCTGCCCTGGTAGCTAAACTGCTAAAGAATCTGCCCGCAGTGCAGGAGACCCCAGTTTGATTCCTGGGTCAGGCAGATCCGTGGAGAAGTGATAGGCTACCCACTCCAGTATTCTTGGGCTTCCTTTGTGGCTCAGATGGTAAAGAATCCACCTGTAATGCGGGAGACCTGCATTCAATCCCTGGGTTGGGAAGACCCTAGAGGAGGGCATGGCAACCCACTGCAGTATTCTTGCCTGGAGAATCTTCATGGACAGAGGAGCCTGACAGGCTACAGGCCATGCACTTGCAAAAAAAGACTCGACTGAGCAACTAAGCACAGCGGTACAACATGCTGATTGTTGAAAGCATTGAGAACGAAAGCTGCTTTCTACTACTTGAAAGAAGTCAGTAACGACGAATCACAAGATGTATGAGTCCATTTACTTAAAATGTCCAGAATAGGCAAATCTATAGAAACAAAGTATATTGTGGTTGCCTAGGGCTGTGGGGCAGGAAAGGTAAGATGGGAAAAAATTGCTAATGGGTGTGAGAGTATTTTCGGGAGAAGGCAATGGCACCCCACTCCAGTACTCTTGCCTGGAAAATCCCATGGGCGGAGGAACCTGGTAGGCTGCAGTCCATGGGGTCGACTGAAGCAACTTAGCAGCAGTAGCAGTATGAGAGTTTTTCAGGATGATGAAATGTTCTAAGACTGGTTGCAGTGTTACTGGATTTTGTGAGTTTGTAGCATTTGCCATCTTTTTAAATTTCTAATCTGTTGTGATTTGTTCTCATTCTAAATAGTCTCTTCTGTAACATAAGTTTCATCTGCAAAATCAGAAAAAAATAAAAAAGTAAGTAAAACTGATCACTGTGTTGTATAACATTAAGTAATATACTGCTGTAGGTTGATCATACTTCAAAGCAATCAATGAGCCAAATAAACAAACAAAAAACTCATAGAAAAAGAGATCAGACTTGCATTCGTTTCTAGTTCTTTAATGTTGTACCGATACCTGTATAAGATGGTGGATATTCACTAAGCTTTTATGCCATATCTGCTGTGCTTAGTCCATCAGTTGTGTCCAACTCTTTGTGATCCCCGTGGACTGTAGCCCGCCAGGCTCTTCTGTCCATGGGATTATCCAGGCAAGAACACTGGAGTGGGTTGTCATGCCCTCCTCCAGGGGATCTTGCAGACCCAGGAGCTGAACCGGGGTCTCCTGCTTTGCAGGCAGATTCTTTACTATAAATACCCTACATTTATATAATGCTGTATGTAAGGAAATAAAAAGTATTTTTAAGTCTCTTTTTTAAAAAAACTGTAATGATTGCATAACTGAATACACTAAGGATTACTGAGTTGTACACTTACATAGGTAAATTGTATAGTGTATGAATTATATTTAAAAATGTTTTTTTTCTAAAGGTGTTATTTTAAAAATAAAAGTCAACAGGGAGGATCCCGTTGAAAGAAAGTAAAACAGATGAAAGCAAAAAGGCCTAAAAAGGCCGCGCTCGCCTGTCGTGAGCCGTCAGGCGGTCAGAGGTTCGAGAAGATGGCCGCGCTCGCCTGTCGTGAGCCGTCAGGCGGTCAGAGGTTCGAGAAGATGGCCGCGCTCGCCTGTCGTGAGCCGTCAGGCGGTCAGAGGTTCGAGAAGATGGCCGCGCTCGCCTGTCGTGAGCCGTCAGGCGGTCAGAGGTTCGAGAAGATGGCCGCGCTCGCCTGTCGTGAGCCGTCAGGCGGTCAGAGGTTCGAGAAGATGGCCGCGCTCGCCTGTCGTGAGCCGTCAGGCGGTCAGAGGTTCGAGAAGATGGCCGCGCTCGCCTGTCGTGAGCCGTCAGGCGGTCAGAGGTTCGAGAAGATGGCCGCGCTCGCCTGTCGTGAGCCGTCAGGCGGTCAGAGGTTCGAGAAGATGGCCGCGCTCGCCTGTCGTGAGCCGTCAGGCGGTCAGAGGTTCGAGAAGATGGCCGCGCTCGCCTGTCGTGAGCCGTCAGGCGGTCAGAGGTTCGAGAAGATGGCCGCGCTCGCCTGTCGTGAGCCGTCAGGCGGTCAGAGGTTCGAGAAGATGGCCGCGCTCGCCTGTCGTGAGCCGTCAGGCGGTCAGAGGTTCGAGAAGATGGCCGCGCTCGCCTGTCGTGAGCCGTCAGGCGGTCAGAGGTTCGAGAAGATGGCCGCGCTCGCCTGTCGTGAGCCGTCAGGCGGTCAGAGGTTCGAGAAGATGGCCGCGCTCGCCTGTCGTGAGCCGTCAGGCGGTCAGAGGTTCGAGAAGATGGCCGCGCTCGCCTGTCGTGAGCCGTCAGGCGGTCAGAGGTTCGAGAAGATGGCCGCGCTCGCCTGTCGTGAGCCGTCAGGCGGTCAGAGGTTCGAGAAGATGGCCGCGCTCGCCTGTCGTGAGCCGTCAGGCGGTCAGAGGTTCGAGAAGATGGCCGCGCTCGCCTGTCGTGAGCCGTCAGGCGGTCAGAGGTTCGAGAAGATGGCCGCGCTCGCCTGTCGTGAGCCGTCAGGCGGTCAGAGGTTCGAGAAGATGGCCGCGCTCGCCTGTCATGAGCCGTCGGGTGGTCAGAGGTTCGAGAGGAAGGCCGCGCTCACCTGTCGTGAGCCACCGGGAGCACAGAGCTATGAGAAGATGGCCGCTCCCGTCTGCGGGTGACCGGGAAGACGGAGGCCTGAGGAGAACGGTGCGGGCCAGAAGCCCCGCCGTGGACCTGAGACCAGGACTGCTGGGAGGCTGACCCCCTCCCCTGCGGCTCGCGCGGTCCTCACACAATTCAGACGCTTCTCAGGGGCGGAGGGACGTGGTGATCCGGCCAACGAGCAGTGGACAAGCTTGGTCAGCCCTGGCAAGCGGCGAGGGGGCAGGCGCCCAGCGGGAGGAGGAATTCAGGATGGGACGCAGAGGCGGGACCCCCTGACGGTCCAACCACCAGGACGCTGCCCTTCTTAGGGGAGAGCGGGTACATGCATATAGGTGTGGCTGAATCCCTTCATGGGCTCCTGAAACCGTCACAACATTGTTAATCGGCTACACCCCGTACAAAATAAACAGTTCAAAAATGAAAGACTCTGCACTCCCAGGGCAAGGGGTGAGGGTTCGATCCCTGACCAGGAAACTAAGCTCCCACATGCTGGATGCTGAAGCCAAAAAGTAAATTAATGAAGCATTTTAAAAAAAGAAGAGGAGGAGAGGGAAGTGCCAGCCACCTGGAAAGTGCTGAACCAGCGGGCACCCACACACAGGACAGCGTCCTGGGCAGCCGGCCTGTCCAGCTGCTCAGCACCGCGCTGAAGGTAGCTCCATGCTTGGCCAGCTGCTTTACTGCTCTGTCTTGAAATTCTTAATAACTTTTGAACACGAGGCTCCACATCTTCATTTTGCAATCAGTTCCATTCAGCTCAGTCACTCAGTCATTTGCAACTCTTTGTGACCCCATGGACTGCAGCACGCCAGGCCTCCCTGTCCATCACCAACTCCCAGAGTCCACAACCATTTCATCCTATTTACCCCTTCTCCCCCCACTTTCAGTCTTGCCCAGCATCAGGGTCTTTTCTGATGAGTCAGTTTTCACATCAGGTGGCCAAAGTATTGGAGTTTCAGCTACAGCATCAGTCCTTCCAGTGAATATTCAGGACTGACTTCCTTTAGGATGGACCAGCTGGATCTCCATGCAGTCCAAGTGACTCTCAAGAGTCTTCTCCAACACCACAGTTCAAAGGCATCAATTCTTCGGCGCTCAGCTTTCTTTATAGTCCACCTCTCACATCCATACATGACCACTGGAAAAACCATAGCCTTGACTAGACAGACCTTTGTTGGCAAAGTAATGTCCCTGCTTTTTAATATGCTGTCTAGGTTGGTCATTTTGCAATGGACCCCCAAATTATTCTACCCTCTAAAGAAAACTCACTCATCCAGATCTGGGCCCAGAATGGTTTCCCTAGCCTAAAAAACGACTTCTGTATAGCTAGAGGGAAAGATTATAAAGCTTAGACTTAAGTTAACTCAAGAAAGAATCCTCCAATCAGACCTCCTATCTGCCTACTATCTATGCATCTCCTTACCTCCCTAGCCTACTTACCCTTGCTGCTGCTAAGTCACTTCAGTCGTGTCCGACTCTCTGCGACCCCATAGACAGCAGCCCAAAAGGCTCCCCTGTCCCTGGGATTCCTCAGGCAAGAACACTGGAGTGGGTTGCCATTTCCTTCTCCAATGCATGAAAGTGAAAAGTGAAAGTGAAGTAGCTCAGTCAGAGACCCCATGGACTGCAGCCTTCCAGGCTCCTCCGTCCATAGGATTTTCCAGGCAAGAGTACTGGAGTGGGGTGCCATTGCCTTCCTACTTACCCTTACTTTACACAAAATTTCAGGGAGGACCTGGGGTAATGTTGCTGTTCAGAAACATCTGCTGCTGGCTTCCTGGGAGGGGAGAATTGGGCCCTCCCACCCCACTGACATCTGGCTGGGTCACAGGGTTTGCTCTGGTCAAGGAAATGTGTCACTTCTAGGCAGAAGCTGTTAGACCCAGAATGTGGCTTACCATGTATTGCTTTTCTTCTATTATAAGAGTAGTAATGTCCTAACATAGGCTGCCCCTCAGCTGGTTTGGGAGTGAAGACCCATAACGTAATGCTACAGTGGGCTTCCCAGGTGGCGTTAGTGGTAAAGAACCTGCCTGTCAGTGCAGGAGACGAGGCGTGTGTTCCATCCCTGCATCAGGGAGATCCCCGGACCAGGGCATGGCAACCTGCTCCAGTATTCTTGTCTGGAGAACCCCATGGACAGAGGAGCCTGCTGGGCTACAGTCCATCGTGTCGCACAAAGTTAGACACGACTGAAGTGACTTAACACACAGTGCTATCATGGGCTTCCCAGGTGGCATTAGTGGTAAAGAACCTGCCTGACAATGGGTCTGATCCCTGGTTTGGGATGATCCCCTGGAGGGGAGAATGGCAACCCTCTCCAGTACTCTTGCCTGGAGAATCCCATGGTCAGAAGAGTCTGGTGGGCTACAGTCTATGGGGTTGCAAAGAATCAGACACAAGAGAGCGCATGTGCACACACACACACACACACACACACACAATGCTATGATGACTGAAACTGTGAAATTACTAAGAGACAGATCTCTGTTGCTATAAGCCACTGGAATTCTAAGCTTATTTGTTACTGTAACATAATCAATTTACCCAGACTAACACAGAACAGCCTATTTTCCAGGACCACATCAACTTAAAATCAGCAAATCTTGAGATCTTAGATAGCTTTTCTCTGACCTCTAGAACCTGACCAAACACATATGTATTTGCTGAATTCATAGTTGGAGAATCCTGTTTCCTCCCCATAATACCCAGACTCCTCTGTCTGGATTCAGAACCCTCCATGATCAGTCTTTACAGCTTTACCTCCCACTACCCCCAGAACAGCTAAACGTGCTCACTCATCTCCACGTGCTTTTCATTTCTGTGTGCGTTCATTCATTAACCAACATGCAGTGGTACCCACTCCTTCCCGGGGGTTGTGCAAGTGCAGAAACGTTCACCAGTCCTGCTCTCTCTACCCTGGTGACTCTCAGAGTCCCAGATTTTGGTAACACCACTTCCCTCTGCCCGAGCATCATTTCCACCCCCTACTTCTTATTTCAGTGACTCGTAAGTAAAGCTCAAAATTCTCCGAGCCAGGCTTCAGCAATACGTGAACCGTGAACTTCCTGATGTTCAAGCTGGTTTTAGAAAAGGCAGAGGAACCAGAGATCAAATTGCCAACATCCGCTGGATCATCGAAAATGCAAGAGAGTTCCAGAAAAACATCTATTTCTGCTTTATTGACTATGCCAAAGCCTTTGACTGTGTGGATCACAATAAACTGTGGAAAATTCTGAGAGAGATGGGAATACCAGAGCACCTGACCTGCCTCTTGAGAAATCTGTATGCAGGTCAGGAAGCAACAGTTAGAACTGGACATGGAACAACAGACTGCTTCTAAATAGGAAAAGGAGTACGTCAAGCCTGTATATTGTCACCCTGCTTATTTAACTTGTATGCAGAATACATCATGAGAAACGCTGGGCTGGAAGAAGCACAAGCTGGAATCAAGATTGCCAGGAGAAATATCAATAACCTCAGATATGCAGATGACACCACCCTTATGGCAGAAAGTGAAGAGGAACTAAAAAGCCTCTTGATGAAAGTGAAAGAGGAGAGTGGAAAAGTTGGCTTAAAGCTCAACATTCAGAAAAGGAAGATCATGGCATCTGGTCCCATCACTTCATGGGAAATAGATGGGGAAACAGTAGAAACAGTGTCAGACTTTATTTTGGGGGGCTCCAAAATCACTGCAGATGGTGACTGCAGCCATGAAATTAAAAGACGCTTACTCCTTGGAAGAAAAGTTATGACCAACCAAGATAGCATATTCAAAAGCAGAGACATTACTTTGCCGACTAAGGTCCATCTAATCAAGACTATGGTTTTTCCTGTGGTCATGTATGGATGTGAGAGTTGGACTGTGAAGAAGGCTGAGCACCGAAGAATTGATGCTTTTGAACTGTGGTGTTGGAGAAGACTCTCGAGAGTCCCTTGGACTGCAAGGAGATCCAACCAGTCCATTCTAAAGGAGATCAGCCCTGGGATTCTTTGGAAAGAATGATGCTAAAGCTGAAGTTCCAGTACTTTGGCTACCTCATGCGAAGAGTTGACTCATTGGAAAAGACTCTGATGCTGGAAGGGATTGGGGGCAGGAGGAGAAGGGGACGACCGAGGATGAGATGGCTGGATGGCATCACTGACTCAATGGATGTGAGTCTGAGTGAACTCTGGGAGTTGGTGATGGACAGGGAGGCCTGGCGTGCTGCAATTCATGGGGTCGCAAAGAGTCAGACATGACTGAGCGACTAAACTGAACTGAACTGAATTGAGCTATCCTTCCAGACACAACTCAGACCCTACTTCCTTCTGCTAACCTGCCCCTTAACCCACCTACTGCAGAGCACGCTGCCCCTCCCTTCAATTCCTGCACCAGTCACGTTCTCACAAACAACTTGGCAGTTAGCTATATCCTGCCTGGTGGCCTGTTTCTGTTGTGTTTTGCAGAGCTAGCTAAGTCTCATTATTAAAAGATTTGTGTATTTTGTCTTGTCCTTAAATAGGCACACAGAAACATCACATTGCTGCTAAAGACTCATAGTCAACCCTTAGTTATCTTACAAGACTTAAGTTCAACCAACTTTTGACCTAGAAACTTGGCAGTCTCTTGTGGTTCGATCTGGTCTAGTCTGAAACATAATCCGTTTGCTCTGGAGGGCTGGCTCTGGAGCAGAGCATACATGGCCTGTCCACATCAGGGTGCCACTCACTGCCTCTTCTGCTCTGGTCTGAAACCTGCAAGTCCCAGCTTGCCATGACATCCACCTGGCTCAGAGGGTGTCGGTGGGTGTTAGGGTGTTACTGGAACATCAGCTTCTTTCAAGCTCCTGACCAAGCCCTGCCCTCTTATCTTGCACTAGGAATACTTCCCAAGACGCAGCAGAAAGAAAGGGAAAACCAAAAAGGAGAGCAAGTCGGTTTTTGCTGCCCATCTGCGGCATGCAGGCATTGTGTGGATGTATGCTCATTTACTCCTCCAGAACCACCTTTAAAAGTGAGTGTCCCGCGACTCCAGAAAAGAAAACAGGCTCAGACACAGAAAGGGCCAAGTTCACGGTCACTCAGCAGCAAGCGCTAGTGTGCCCTTGTCCGTGACGTCCATGCAGCCCATCTAAGGGGTGTTCTCCGAGAGAATCTTCCCGTTGCCACCACCTCGCCTACCCCTGCCTTGCTTGGGTGCAGTCTGCCCCCGCAAGACTTTGAGCCTGCCTCCCGCATCAGGGCGGGGCAAGCAGAGAAGTGCTTCCATGGGTCACCCTGTCATCCTGCGCAGCCTGGCGGACTTGGCACAACTGAGCCGGCAACGTGGTGCTCCCGCGGGGCCGCTGGATGATCAGAAGCAGCGCGGCCTGAGCGTTAACCACTCTCATTTTAAAGATGATTATTCACAGTTATTTCAGCTAATTAAGCCTTGAGCGCCAGCCAGCGCAGCTTCCAACTCAGAGAGGGAGTGCAGGAGCTTGTCTCCAGCTCTTCTCTTGGGGGTGGGGGTGGAGATGGAGGGTTGGGGGTTGGGAAGCAGCCATAGCTGGTAGTTTGTAAGGATCAGGGGTGCGGGGGACCAGACAGGGGCACCCAGCCTCCCCCCAGCACCTCACATCAGGGAGAAATAGGAGGTCTGGTCCCTCCCGCAGAGGATGGACCTTTGTCCTCTCTAGGGAGCGGACAGCCTGGCCCTGTGGGTCCAGCAAGGAAGAGTCGGGACTGGCTTGAAGCTTGGGGTGAAAGCCAGGCGCAGTGAGTCGCAGCCTCAGCAACCGGGCTTAGCAGCCGTGAGAATCCGCAGAATCTCTGGCGGCAGGCTGTCTGAAGCTCAGCTTTAGCCCATCAGTTAGGAGGCACTGCAGGCTAGTTGCTGGGCACACATGGCACAGTACCCGTGTGCCCACACGGATGATAAGAGCTGGTTTCATTTTAATTAATTAAAATTCAATTAGGGACTGCCCTGGTGGGCCAGTGGGTAAGAGTCCTCGCTTCCACCACACCAGGTGTGGGTTCCATCCCTGGGTGGGGAATTAAAATCCCAAAACCCTAAAAAAAAAAAAAAAATTAGATTCAAATTTCAGTTTCTCCGTCACACTAGCTCCATGCAAGCATTCCGGAGGACTGCTGTAGTGAACAGGGCAGCTCTGAGACATCTCCATCCTCACGGAATGTTCTGTTGGACGGCTCTGCGCTCTGATGAAAGGTATGAGCACCCACGTTTGACTTGTGAATGCAAACGGCAGCACCACCCCTTACTGGTAATCTTCCTCGCCTACAAAGCAGGGCATAATAGCGCCCAGCTCATAGAGTTCTTGTAAAGACTAAATGAGAAATAGATGGAAGGCACTCAGAAGAATGCCAGATAATGGTGAGCATTTAAATGTTAGCTCTTATTGTGTCTGTGGGGGCGTATATTCCCACTGACGTGAGTCTTTAATTTTACAAAGCAATTTCACAATCGTTCCCTCATTTGCGTCTCACCACGGCTCTGTGAGGCAGGCGCGGGGCATGAAGAGCCAGCTGAGCCATTTTACAGACAGGCACACCAAAACCCGGAGGTTACCCAACCTCTCAAATGGCTGGCAGAACTGGGACCTGCGCTGGGTTAAAAACTCAGCTGCTAACATCTGTGATTCTTTCTTGCCTGATGGCCTGAAACAGACTGAAATGTCAGATTTCAGCCTCAGCCTAATCCCGTGAAGCAGGGACATTGCTGCCACTTTAAGAGTGAGGCTGTAAGGGGGAAGCCGTCCTAACGCACTGACTCTGGGGCAGGCACCGTCCTAAATGCGAATCTCATCTCCACAACAACCCCGTGCAGGTAGGGACACTGAGGAGTAACAGGGCAGGGGAAGCTCAGAGAGGGTAAGTAACTTTCGCAAAGTCACACAGCCAGGAGTCAGGACGTGGAAGCAGAAGCAGCCTGACCGCAGGCTGGTTAGACATCTTAGGCTTCGCTCACCCACCCCACAGTACAGGCGGAGGACAAAGCCCCTCTGTCCCCGGGGCCTCTGTCTTTCTCTGTCGTCTGTGTCCAAGGAGAGGAGAGTGCAGGCGGCTCTCCCGGCCTGAGGGCAGGGCAGTGGCCCGCAGCCCCGGTGCTCTCCCCCTGTTCACCGTCCCCCTCTGCTAGTCTGCTCCGGCCACCAGGTCTATCTACTGGGCGGCTTGAACTACGCGGATGTATGTTCTCAGCTTGGGAACCTCAAAATCCAAGATCGAGCTGTCCACGGGGTTAGCGCCTCCTCAGCACTGGGAGAGAAGGGGTTATTTCAGGCCTCTCTCCTTGGCTCAGAGATGCCCATCCCTGTTTTCACAAGGCCTTTCCTCTACAGGTTTCAAAATCCTAATTTCCTCTTCTCATGAGAGACATACTGGGTTAGTGTCCACTCTAATGGACTTCCCAGGGGGCGCTCATGGTAAAGAACTCTGCCTGCCAAGGCAGGAGACATAGGAGAAAAGGTTCCATCCCTGGGTCGGGAAGATCCCCTGGGTTGCCTGGCAACCCACTCCAGTATCCTCGCCCGGAGAATCCCATGGACAGAGGAGCCTGGCGGGCTGCAGTCCACGGGGTCGCCCAGACTCAGACATGACTAAAGCGACTCAGCATGCTTGCACACACGTCCACCCGACCTCATTTTCACTTTAATGACCTCCTTAAAGACCCCGATCTCAAAACACCATCACATTCTGAGGCCCAGGGGTTAGCACTCTAACACGGGAATTTAGGAGCGAGGGAACCCAGTTCCGCCCAGAACTTGCGCATCTCTGCGCTCACTGCCCGACCTGGAGGAGGCACAGGAGCAGGGCTGTGGGGAGCACGTGACCATGGGGCGGGGCCCAGAAGGAAAGCGAACATTCTGAAAACCAAGGGACATCTCCAGTCACAGCTCGCCAAAGATGAGGGGACGGCACCCACGGGGAGGAGACGGTATTTGCTGCCCACCTTCTCTGTGCCAAACATTCTGAGGCCCAGGGGTTAGCACTCTAACACGGGAATTTAGGAGCGAGGGAACCCAGTTCCGCCCAGAACTTGCGCATCTCTGCGCTCACTGCCCGACCTGGAGGAGGCACAGGAGCAGGGCTGTGGGGAGCGCGTGACCATGGGGCGGGGCCCAGAAGGAAAGCGAACATTCTGGAAACCAAGGGACATCTCAAGTCACAGCTCGCCAAAGATGAGGGGACGGGACCCACGGGGAGGAGACGGTATTTGCTGCCCACCTTCTCTGTGCCAGGCCCTTTAACGCGTCGTCCCATTCAGCCCCCTGAGCGAGCCTACAGAGTGGGTTTTTTTGGGTGGTTTTGTTTTGGCTGTGCTAGGCCTTAGCTGTGCCATGCAGCATTTTTTTTTTTTTTCCAGTTGCGGCCTGTAAGATCTAGTTCTCTGACCAGGGATCGAAGCCAGATCCCCTGCGTTGGGGACGCAGAGTCTTAGCCATTGGACCACCAGGGAAGTCCCTGCAAGTGAGTGTTGTTATCCCATTTTATAGATGAAGAAAACGATACTCAAGGTGACTAGGAAGAAAAAAAAAATTGTGAGTGAGAAAGCCATGGAGTTAAGAATCATGGGTCCTAACTTCTCAGTAAAACAGCCAAATGCTTTGTTTTGTTTGTTTGGTTATTTCACTCCTTCCCACCATGGACGCTGCGAGGATGTCTTCCCTTCTAACAAGGATCCATTCCACTGGATCTTAGTCCATTCCTGCTCCTCCTTCGACTACATGCTCAAGTGTTTTCTCTTTGGAGAAACCTCCCCTAAATCCCAAGGTTCTTTGGTTATTTGTTCTCCTGGCACCGTGACCCTCCTACCCTTAGACCTTATTCTGGGAAGTCAAGTCGCCCTGTTTCCACTACAGTAGCTCCTCGAGGTCAGGGACCGTGTCTGTTTATAAACATCTGCGTGTGTATTCCAGCACTGAGCACACGTGTATATAACACACACACACATATAGCACATAGCAGATGCTCAGTCAAGACCTGTTCAGGGACTTCCCTGGTGAGTCAGTGCCTAAGATGCCAGGTTTCCAGCGCAGGTCACGGAGCTAGACCCCACATGCACAGCTAAGACTTGGTGCAGCTAAATAAATAAATAAGCCATTGAAATGAATGAGTATTATGTCCTCCCACAGCCTTAATTAACACCCTTGCCCCTCTGAGATCCAGGCTTCCTTTCTCCAGTTAGTCCCTATGACAGTTAATTTTTATCTCAGCACAACTTACAATGAGCTATTCTAGTTATCTTTGTCCCTCTTTCTAGATCATGTCTCTTTGAAAATAAAACCCAGGTCATATTCCTTTTTTATGCCAGGAGCCCAGCCCATAAGCTGCTGCAGAGTAAGCAACCCATTGTGAATGGAGAGGAAGTGAGGAGAGTGAAAATGCATTCTGGTGGAGAGATGTCCCCCATCACTAGTGTTCAGAGAGCCGTGTATGTATTTTGGAGAACCAGTGTATCAATCAGGACTCTTAAATCACTGAAAAATTCATTCAGCCTTCAGGTATGGTTTGATCCAGGAGCTCACACACAATAGCATCAGGATGTGACCTCTGTCCTTCTCTCAACACTACATTTTGCTGGGTTAGCCTTGGGGAGAGTTTCTCCCTGAACTTAAAAGCTTCCAGAAGTTCCAGGCTCATATTCTCCCAGCCATGAGTCCAGTGAAAAGAGAGATTCTATTGCCCCACAGTTCAAACAAAAGTTCAGAAACCAAATCCCATCTGACCAATCGGGTCACCCCTGAACCAACCACAATGGCCCAAAAGAAGTGATGCTGGAATCAGTCAGGTTCAGGTCACTTGCCCAGTTCTGGAGCTGGAGCCAGCTCTGCTGAGCCTATGGGTTTAGAGCGGCTCGGTAACCAGGAGATGGGGCAGAAAAGACCCACTACGTTCATTCTGACTAATGTTTACAGCTAAATGGCAACCCACTCCAGTATTCTTGCCTGGAGAATCCCAAGGACGGAGGAGCCTGGTGGGCTACAGTTCACGGGGTCGCAAAGAGTCGGACACGACTGAGCGACTTCACTCACTTCATTCTATGCACACCAATTGTTTTCACTCTTCCCTTGGGAGTCGCAGCTCCTGACCCTCCTATGAGGCTGCGAGCAGTGTGGCTGCAGATGGTGGTACTTCCCCTTCCCCTTGCTCTGAGATGTAGCTTCAGTGAAGCACCTCCCAGCTTCCCACCATCCTGCTCTCCTTACACCAGCCCAGAAACTGGTGGACTGCAAGCCAGAGACCCTCAGCTGTGGAGTCCCGAGGTGGATCTCCCACCCCTCCCCGCGCAACTCTTCGCACAGGGGAGAACTCACCCCCAGGAGAGGCGCTTAGCCTTGATGCTGGCTTCCTGTTGCTGCCCTTTCCACCAAGACGTCATTGCCCTTGGCTCCCTTCCAGATATTTCTGTTTTTCTAGCTCCTACTAAGGAGACAGCAAAACCATAAGAGAGTTTCTCTAATAACCCTCAGTAATTTCAGGCTTTAATTCCCTGTTGGTTAGAGACACCCTTGCAAAATCCAGAGAGTGATTTTTAAAAATTTTGTTGAGATTACTGCATGGATGGATGGACGGACGGATGTGTGGATAAATGGATGGAACGCAGGCTCGATGAATCCGTTCTAGGTGCCTTCAGGACGCTCTGTCTCCGCGTCTTTTCCTACTTACCATCTTAGGCTCCAGATTCCTGTAAGACTAGAGCACCCTTTTCTTTGTCCTGTGATCGGTTCACATTCCTCCCTTGTAACAACGACTGATATTTACCATGGCTAATTATTACACTGAGTTAGGTGCTCTCAGAATCTTCACCCATCTCCATGGGCAGATCGGGGAGCTGTTAACTGTCTCTGCTATTGTCTTAAATTTATGGTTTTAAGGAAACCAAGATTCAGCAGTAACTTGTCCAAGACACACAGCCAGGACTCCACACACATGACTTTAACTATGTTGTACGGCCCTGTGTGTGAGGAAATCTCAGCTCCATCCACACCATTGTTTTCATTCTTCCTTTAACAAGGCATATCTTACTCACGTGGCTCTGCCTGGAGTGGGATTTTCCCTCCCCCCATCTAGGTACACTGATACCTGGGGCCATGCCAGGCTACGTTGCTTACCAAATGAGTCCAGCCTCAGTGGTTCATCACAACAAAATGTATTTATTAGAGATGGCTTCAGCAGAGGGAAAAAGAGATGGAAGGGGAACATGGTAACTTAACTGCCTCGGTCTGGAAGGAACACGTGTCCTTTCTGCTTACATTTCATTGGTCCAGACCAATTAGCGTGTGGACATTTGATAAACATATTCTGTCTTTGCTGCAAAGAACCACACAGCTCCTGCCAAGGGGCGAGAAAAAAAGGCCAAGACAATCAGCTCAGCCCACCAGTGCAGACGGGAGTAAGGGGATGAAGGCAAAAGGACCAAGATTCAAGAAAGTGGTTGGGATGTAGGCAGCGATGGGTCCGAGTCAAGGCTTGACCGAGTACGGCAAGCCCCAAACTCCAGTGTTTAGGCGGGGCCCTGTTGCTATTGTCTTGAATATTGCTCTGAAATGAGTGAGCCAATGCTGAATTTCTTGGCTAAGACTCGGAACTCTTGTTATCTAGATTTCGGGCTGCTAATTACAGGATTTGACCTGAATTAAGGGAACAATGTAATAAGGATAACAATTCCTGACTTTTCAGACTTTAGCATTTACAAAGCGTTCTCACAGCCATAATCTCATCTGACCCTCACAATAACCCTATGACGTAGGTGTGTTATCTCCATTGTAGGGTAAGGAAATTTGTAGGGAGATGATGTCATGGGCCAAAATCACACAAAACCTGAGTGTGCAAGGGTAGTTCTCAGGGCCAGTTTCCTGAACCCGTGCTCAGAGGTGCTTCTACAGCTCAACCGCCTCCCAGGCAAACTTCTATGGAAACTGACAATGTGAAAATGAACATCAGCAGGGTTTGGATTCAAGAGCCTGGTCGCTTTTGAATTTGAGAAGGAAGAGTTTCAGCGTGCAAGAGTTGAAGGCAGACAGCTTGCATTTGAATCCTAGCTCTGCGACCTGTGGTCTGGGAGAGGGTTGGCGAGCCCACCCATCCAGGCTCACTTCCCTCATTTGGAAAACAATGACGAAACTGTGCCTAACCGGTAAGGCCATAGTGGGGACCTAAGGAGATAACAAACAGAAAATACGCAGTACAATTCCATCTAGTCAAGGCTATGGTTTTTCCAGTGGTCATGTATGGATGTGAGAGTTAGACTATAAAGAAAGCTGAGCACCGAAGAACTGATGCTTTTGAACTGTGGTGTTTGAGAAGACTCTTGAGACTTTCTTGGAAAGCAAGGAGATCCAAACAGTCCATCCTAATGGAAGTCAGTCCTGAATATTCATTGGAAGGACTGATGCTGAAGCTGAAGCTCCAATATTTTGGCCTCCTGATGTGAAGAACTGCCTCCTTGGAAAAGACCCTGATGCTGGGGAAGATTGAAGGTGGGAGGAGAACGGGATGACAGAGGATGAGATGGTTGGATGGCGTCACTGACAGGATGGACATGAGTTTGAGCAAGCTCTGGAAGTTGGTGACGGGCAGGGAAGCCTGGCATGCTGCAGACCATGGGGTTGCAGAGTTGGACACGACTGAGCAACTGAACTGAACTAAGTACAATGCCTGGCTCAATGTGCTGCTGCTACTGCTGCTGCTACTGCTACTGCTGCTGCTGAGTCGCTTCAGTCGTGTCCGACTCTGTGCGACGCCATAGACGGCAGCCCACCAGGCTCCCCGTCCCTGGGATTCTCCAGGCAAGAATACTGGAGTGGGTTGCCATTTCCCTCTCCAATGCATGAAAGTGAAAAGTGAAAGGGAAGTCCCTCAGTCGTGTCTGACTCTTTGCGACCCCATGGACTGCAGCCCACCAGGCTCCTCCGTCCATGGGATTTTCCAGGCAAGAGTACTGGAGCGGGGTGCCATTGCTCAATGTGAGAGCTTAATAAATATTGGGTGCTGCTGCTGAGATCCTTCTTGGAGACAAAGTGAGGCCCCTAAAGCCATAGACGGCAGCCCACCAGGCTCCCCGTCCCTGGGATTCTCCAGGCAAGAATACTGGAGTGGGTTGCCATTTCCCTCTCCAATGCATGAAAGTGAAAAGTGAAAGGGAAGTCCCTCAGTCGTGTCTGACTCTTTGCGACCCCATGGACTGCAGCCCACCAGGCTCCTCCGTCCATGGGATTTTCCAGGCAAGAGTACTGGAGCGGGGTGCCATTGCTCAATGTGAGAGCTTAATAAATATTGGGTGCTGCTGCTGAGATCCTTCTTGGAGACAAAGTGAGGCCCCTAATCCCTTTCCTTGCTCCCCAGGGCATGATGGTGCCTAGCATGCTATATTCTTGGTTTCAATCAGAAAAATCTGACCCTTAAGCAGCTGTCTGCAAGAAAAGGAATGCTCTTTCTTTTTCTGTTGTTGTTGTTTTTGTTTACACCACTTTATTGAGGTATACTTGGTGCATAAAATGCTGTACATATTTAGTTTATACAGCTTGCTGAGTTTGGAGGTAAGTGTATACCCATGATTTAAGGGACTAGATCTGATAGACAGATTGCTTGATGAACTACAGACGGAGGTTCATGACATTGTACAGGAGACAAGGATCAAGACCATCCCCAAGGAAAAGAAATGCAAAAAAGCAAAATGGCTGTCTGAAGAGGCCTTACAAATAGCTGTGAAAAGAAAAGTGAAAAGCAAAGGAGAAAAGGAAAGACACAAGTATCTGAATGCAGAGTTCCAAAGACTAGCAAGGAGAGATAAGAACACCTTCCTCAGCGATCAATGCAAAGAAATAGAGGAAAACAACAGAATGGGAAAGACTAGAGATCTCTTCAAGAAAATTAGAGATACCAAGGGAACACTTCATGCAAAGATGGGCTCGATAAAGGACAGAAATGGGATGGACCTAACAGAAGCAGAAGATATTAAGAAGAGGTGGCAAGAATACACAGAACTATACAAAAAAGATCTTCACGACCCAGATAATCATGATGGTGTGATCACTCACCTAGAGCCAGACATCCTGGAATGTGAAGTCAAGTGGGCCTTAGAAAGCATCACTACGAACAAAGCTAGTGGAGGTGATGGAATTCCAGTGGAGCTGTTTCAAATCCTGAAAGATGATGCTGTGCAAGTGCTGCACTCAATTTGCCAGCAAATCTGGAAAACTCAGCAGTGGCCACAGGACTGGAAAAGGTCAGTTTTCTTTCCAATCCCAAAGAAAGGCAATGCCAAAGAATGCTCAAACTACTGCACAATTGCACTCATCTCACATGCTAGTAAAGTAATGCTCAAAATTCTCCAAGTTAGGCTTCAGCAGTATGTGAACCATGAACTTCCAGATATTCAAGCTGGTTTTAGAAAAGGCAGAGGAACCAGAGATCAAATTTCCAACATCTGATGGATCACTGAAAAAGCAAGAGAGTTCCAGAAAAACATCTATCTCTGCTTTATTGACCATACCAGAGCCTTTGACTGTGTGGATCACACAGTCAAACTGTGGAAAATTCTGAGAGAGATGGGAATACCAGACCACTTGACCTGCCTCTTGAGAAATCTGTATGCAGGTCAGGAAGCAACAGTTAGAACTGGACATGGAGCAACAGACTGGTTCCAAATAGGAAAAGGAGTACGTCAAGGCTGTATACTGTCACCCTGCTTGTTTAACTTATATGCAGAGTACATCATGAGAAACGCTGGCCTGGAAGAAACACAAGCTGGAATCAAGATTGCTGGGAGAAATATCAATAATCTCAGATATGCAGATGACACCACCCTTATGGCAGAAAGTGAAGAGGAACTAAAAAGCCTCTTGATGAAAATGAAAGAGGAGAGTGAAAAAGTTAGCTTAAAGCTCAACATTCAGAAAGCTAAGATCATGACATCTGGTCCCATCACTTCACGGGAAATTGATGGGGAAACTGTGGAAACAGTGTCAAACTTTATTTTCTGGGCTCCAAAATCACTGCAGATGGTGACTGCAGCCATGAAATTAAAAGATGCTTACTCCTTGGAAGAAAAGTTATGAGCAACCGAGATAGTATATTCAAAAGCAGAGACATTACTTTGCCAACAAAGGTCCGTCTAGTTAAGGCTATGGTTTTTCCAGTGGTCATGTATGGATGTGAGAGTTGGACTGTGAAGAAAGCTGAGCTCCGAAGAATTGATGCTTTTGAACTGTGGTGTTGGAGAAGACTCTTGAGAGTCCCTTAGACAGCAAGGAGATCCAACCAATCCATCCTAAAGGAGATGAGTCCTGGGTGTTCATTGGAAGGACTAATGCTAAAGCTGAAATTACAAAGGTTTGGCCACCTCATGCAAAGAGTTGATTCATTGGAAAAGACCCTGATGCTGGGAGGGATTGGGGGCAGGAGGAGAAGGGGACAGCAGAGGCTGAGATGGCTGGATGGCATCAACGACTTGATGGACATGAGTTTGGGTAAACTTCAGGAGTTGGTGATGGACAGGGAGGCCTGGCGTGCTGCAATTCATGGGGTCGCAAAGAGTCGGACACGACTGAGTGACTGAACTGAACTGTACACCCATGAGACCATTGCCATCATCTGTACTCTGCCATCGATATATCTATCCATTGCCTCCAAAGATTTCCTCCTGCCCTCATCATTGTGTGTGTGATAAGAACACTTAATAATAGATCTACCCTCTTAGCAAATTTTTAAGTATACAACACAGTATTATTAACTATAGACACGCCATCCAGTAGTCCTTACTAATCTTGTATAACCTAAACTCTGTACCTCTTGATTAACATCTCATTTCCCCACCAACTCCTGTCAACCACCAGTCTACTCTCTGCTGCTATGAGTTTGACTCTTTTAGATTATTTATGTAAGTGATGTCATGTAGTATTTTTCTTCTGTGACTCATTTATTTCACTGAGCATAAATGTCCATGTTGTTGCAAGTGGCAGGAGTTCCTTCTTTTTCGCAGCTGAATAATATTCCATTGGTGAAGGATGGGGAAGTGGCGTCTGCAGTCCCATGGGGTCGCAACGTGTCACACATGGCTGAGCAGCTGAACAATAGCAAATGCGTGTTTCATGTCTTGGCTACTGTGGACAAGGCTGCAGTGAACGTGGGGTGCAGGCATGTCTTCTACGTCCTGATTCCATTCCTTTGTCTATAAACCCAGAAGTGGGATTGCTGAAGAATCGAGTAGCTCTATTTTTAATTTTTGGAGGAAACTCCATTCTCTTCTCTTTGTCTCAGGATCAGCACTGGCCATAGCTGCCACTCCCTGGGTCTTCCTCTCAGTTTTGCTGTCACTCAGACATACCTAGAGTAAAAGGCAAGTTTGGCCTTGGAGAATAGAATGAAGAAGGGCAAAGGCTAATAGAGTTTTGACAAGAGAAAGCACTGGTCATAGCAAACACCCTTTTCCAATAACACATGGACATCCCCAGATGGTCAACACTGAAATCAGATTGATTACATTCTTTGCAGCCAAAGATGGAGAAGCTTATACAGTCAGCAAAAACAAGACTGGGAGCTGACTATGGCTCAGATCATGAGCTCCTTATTGCCAAAATCGGACTTAAATTGAAGAAAGTAAGGAAAACCAATAGACCACTCAGGTATGACCTCAATCAAACCCCTTATGACTATACAGTGGAAGTGAGAACTAGATTCATAGATTCAAGGCATTAGATCTGATAGACAGAATGCATGAAGAATTATGGACAGAGGTTCATGACATCGTACAGGAAGCAGTGACCAAAACCATCCCCAGGAAAAAGAAATGCAAGAAGACAAAGTGGCTGCCTGAGGAGGCCTCACAAATAGCTGAGAAAGGAAGAGAAGCGAAAGGGAAGATATCCCAACTGAATGCAGGGTTCCAGAGAGCAGCACGGAGGGATAAGAAGGCCTCCGTGAGTGACCAGTGCAAAGAAAGAAAGGAAAACAATAGGATGGGAAAGACTAGAGATCTCTTCAAGAAAATCAGAGATACCAAGGGAACATTTCATGCAAAGATGGGCCCAATAAAGGACAGAAACAGCAAGGAACTAGCAGAAGCAGAAGAGATTAAGAAGAGGTGACAAGAATATATGGAAGGACTAGACAAAAAAGGTCTTAATGACCCAGATAACCATGATGGTGTGGTCACTCACCTAGAGCCAGACATCCTGGAGTGTGAGGTCAAGTGGGCTTAGGAAGCATCACTATGAGCAAAGCTAGAGGAGGTGATGGAATTCTAGGTGAGCTATTTCAAATCCTGAAAGATGATGCTGTGAAAGTGCTGCACTCAATATGCCAGCAAATTTGGAAAACTCAGCAGTGGCCACAGGACTGGAAAAGTCAGTTTTCATTCCAACCCCCAGGAAAGGCAATGCCAAAGAATGTTCAAACAGTTGTGCTCACTTTATTCACATGTTAGCAAGATAAGCTGAAAATCCTCAAGCTAGACTTCAGCAGTAGGTGAACTGTGAATTTGTAGGTGTACAAGCTGGATTTTTAAAAGGCAGAGGAACCAGAGCCAATATCTTTGGATCATCAAAAAAGCAAGGAAATTTCAGACAAAAAAATCTACTTCTGCCTCATTGACTACGCTAAAGTCTTTATCTGTGTGGACCACAACAAACTGTGTGGAAATTTTTTAAAGAAATGGGAATACCAGCCACCTTAGCTGTCTCCTAAGAAACCTGTATGCAGGACAAGAAGCAACAGTTAGAACCGGATATGGGACAACAGACCAGTTCAAAATTGGGAAAGGAGTACATCGAGGCTGTATACTGTCACCCTGCTTATTTAACTTCTATGCAGAGTACATCATGAGAAACACTGGGCTGGATGAATCACAAGATGGAATCAAGATTGCTGGGATAGATATCAACAACCTCAGATATGCAGATGATACCACTGTAATGGCAGAAAGTGAAGAGGAACTAAAGCGCTTCTTCATGAGGATGATGGAGGAGAGTGAAAAGACTGGCTTAAAACTCAACATTCAGGACTTCCGAGGGGCCCGGGGGTTGAGAATCTGCCTTGTGATGCAGGGGACACTGGTTTGATCCTTAGTTGGGACCTAAGATCCCATACGCCTTGGAGCAACTAGAGAGTCCATGCATCTCAATGAAAGACTTCACGTAATGCGATGAAGATAGCAAGTGCCGCAACGAAGACTTGACAAAGACAAATAAATAAATGCTTCTTTTTTTAAACTCAACACTTGAAAGACTAAGATTAGGCCATCCCGTCCCATCACTTATGCCAAGGCGATGGGGGAAATGTGGAAGCAGTGACAGGTTTAATTTTGGGGGGCTCCAAAATCACTGTGGACAGTGCCTGCAGCCATGAAAGTAAAAGACGCTTGCTCCTTGGAAGGAAAGTTATGACAAACTTAGTGTATTAAGAAGCAAAGACATCAATTTGCAGACAAAGATCCATGCAAAGTTATGTTTTTTTTCCAGTGGTCATGTATGGATGTGAGAGTTGGACCATACAGAAAGGTGAGTGCTGAAGAATTGATGCTTTTGAACTGTGGTGTTGGAGAAGACTCTTGAGAGTCCTTGGACTGCAAGGAGATCCAACCAGTCCATCCTAAAGGAAATTAGTCCTGAATATTCATTGGAAGGACTGATGCTGAAGGTGAAATTCCAATACTTTGGCCTCCTGATGCAAAGAGCCGACGCATTGGAAAATACCCTGATGCTGGCAAAGATTGAGGGCAGGAGAAGAAGGGGGTGACAGAGGATGAGATGGTTGAATGGTGTCACCGATTCAATGGACAAGAGTTTGAGTAAACTCTGGGCAACAGTGAAGGACGGGGAATCCTGGCATGCTGCCATTCATGGAGTCACAAAGTTGCACACAGCTGAGCGAGTGGACAGCAACAAACAGTGGGGCCATTTCCCGCCACGCCAGTGTTAATCCAAAGCATTCCTTTTAGGACAGTGGTTCTCAGAAAAACAGTGGGGCCCACAGGAAAGATGAACGCCTATCTAGCTTTCGGAGGCTTCTGCAGATTGAAAGAGCCCCGCAGAGACTTCCCTGGTGGCCCAGTGCTCAGGACTCTGCACTCTCAGTCCAGGGGCCTGTGCTGGATCCTTGGTCAAGGAACGAGATCCCACGTGCTGCAGCTGAGAGCTGGCACAATCAAATAAACAAAGCAAGTCTGTTAATTCTCTCTCTCTAAAAAAAGGAAAGAGTCCTCCAGGCGCTTCTGACATGTACCTCCCCTCTATACCATATGAGACTCACTGATTTAAGCAAAGCTCAAGAAAAGAGAAATGAGAAGCAGGACGATCTCATCTGTTTTCACCAGCACCAGGAATGTATATTGTTTCCAAGAGGTATCAGCTCTGCCCCAGGAATGAAGCAATGTTTTGTTTCTGATGCAATTCTCCAGCCAGTAAACACAGGATCGGGGAAGTTATGAAATGGCCTTTCCTAAAGACTCTTCCAAATCAACCAAGATAAGGAACTCATATGGAGAATATGTAGAGAACTCTTACAATCCAGTAACAAAAAGACAAATCGGGAAAGGGTCTGAAGAGACATTGTCCCCAAGAAAATATACAAAAGGTTAGATGCAAATGGAAGGTCACCATCATCGTTACCCATCAAGGAAATGCAAAGCAAAGCTGCAAACATACACCCTTCACACCCTGAGGAGAGCTGGAACCAAAAACAGATGCTGGCGAGGAGGTGGAGAAATCAGAACCTTCCTGCACCGCCGGTGGGAATGTAAAACGGCCCAACTGCTTGGAAAACAGCCTGGCCCTTTCCCTAAAGGTTAAACGTCGAGTTACCGTGTAGCCAAGCATTCCACTCCTGGGTATGCACCCAGCAGAAATGAAAATATATGTCCACACAGAAATATGTGCACAAATGAAGCTGAAACTCAGATTGAGTCTTGAACACACAGTCTTTTAACTGAGGTCACACACACACACCTGGTCTCAAGACTTAATGAAGCTCAGGTTCTTGATGTCTCATCGCAGAAAGGATTCAGTGGGAAACAAACAGATAGGTAAGAAATGGATTTATTTCAAGAAAAACACAATCCACAAAGCCTGGACCATCTCAGAAGGTGAGAGAGGCACCAGGGGATGAGGCTGTCAGTTTTATAGGAGTGGGTAATTTCATAGACTAATGAGTGGGAAAAGTATTCCAGCTATTTGGGGGAAAGGGCAGGGATTTCCAGGAATTGGGCTACTGCGCACTTTTGGGCCTTTATTGCCAGACTGGTGACTGTCATGCAGCTGTGGGTGTGTCCTTTCGCTTGCCGATGTGTTACAGTGAGCAGACACTGAGGGTTGAGGTCTCCTGAGGGCGGGTCAGGAAGTCAGTTTGTCCACCATCGTGGACCTGCTTGGTTCTAATCAGTTCGTGTCGTGGCCTCGGGCTATGTCACCCTTTCAGAGGTTGTGCCCTGCCCCCTTTCCCTCTTATTGCACAAATATGTGTAAAACCACTGTTCAGAACAACCGAAGAGTGAAAACAACCCAAGCTTATCAAAGAGAATGGAGTCTAGTCCTACAAGGAATATTACTCGGCAATGAAAAAGGAAAGGTGCCTGTCACAACCTGGATGAACCTTGAAAACGTGAGGTAAAAAAGCAGCAGACACAAAAGAACACGTATGATTCCATTTATATGAAATGCCTACAAGAGACATATCGATAGAGGCAGAAAGCAGACTCATGGTTGCCTGGGACTCGGGGGTCAGGGGAAGGCAGACAATTATGCCCAAGGGGTGCAATGTGTCTTTATGAGGTGACACAAATGTGCTAAAACTGATGGCGTGTGTGCCACTCTGTGAATATCCTAAATGCCATTGAATTGTACACTTTAAATGGGTGACTTGTATATGTAAATTATATCTCAATAAAGCTGTTAGCAATAATAATATCAGTCAGACTGTTCCTGGTACACCTGCTTGAAGCAAGCACAACTTCTAAGCACCTGCAGTCTAGGTCATGAAAAAAAGAAATCAGGGCCTTCTGGAAGGCAGGACAGTTGCATTGCAGTGCAACCTTCTAGACCATATGATTCCATTTATATGAAATGCCTACAAGAGACATATCGATAGAGGCAGAAAGCAGACTCATGGTTGCCTGGGACTCGGGGGTCAGGGGAAGGCAGACAATTATGCCCAAGGGGTGCAATGTGTCTTTATGAGGTGACACAAATGTGCTAAAACTGATGGCGTGTGTGCCACTCTGTGAATATCCTAAATGCCATTGAATTGTACACTTTAAATGGGTGACTTGTATATGTAAATTATATCTCAATAAAGCTGTTAGCAATAATAATATCAGTCAGACTGTTCCTGGTACACCTGCTTGAAGCAAGCACAACTTCTAAGCACCTGCAGTCTAGGTCATGAAAAAAAGAAATCAGGGCCTTCTGGAAGGCAGGACAGTTGCATTGCAGTGCAACCTTCTAGACCCAGAGGGCTCCTCGGTGGCTGCAGCCCGGCAGGGCCTGGCTCACTGGGGTGGGAGGACGCCCTGCAGTGGGCTGCCCGCCACACTGCAGAGAGAGCAACCCGGCTCTACTGACCTTGGACATGGCTGGGAGCCTGGGCGGGTCAGGAAGCCCTGCAAGGTCACGCATCGGTTCCAGACCTACAGGCACCTGCTGTGACGACAGAATTACAGAGTGAAAGGAGCGTGGGCATCTGCAACGGTCAGATCCGACTTGGCACCACACCACTTCCCTTTATTAGTTCCGCGACCTTAGGGCTTTTCTCTGTCTGAAAAAAATTCAGTAATAATTCCTATCATATACACTCCCCTCCTCCCCACTCCATTTCCTTTTGTTTGGCTGGGTTGTCATTTATGGAAGGCTTACTCTGCACCAAGCCGATGCTGTCCACACACCATTACCTCGTTTGGTCTTCCCTGCAGTCCTGGACAAAGCCAGGGCTATTTATTACTGTGCCCTTTTTACAAAATTGGGGACTGGAGGCTCAGAGAGGTGAGACAGCTTCTCGGCTGTCACACAGCCAATAGGAGGGAGAGCCATTGTGCCACCTCTGCCTGTCTCTTTAAGTGCCATCCTGTGCTCCATCCCCCAGCAAGGATGACATTCACAGTGTAGGTACTGAGCATGACCCAGAGCTGCACTCTCAGAAAAGAGTTCCAAGAGCCGGGATACCGAAGTCCCGTTCCTGGAGCAGGGTCTCCACCCAGTGGCCACCGAGAGGACCCCTGGAGGTGGTGGGGTGGGGATGATGGTGCTTAAGATTGAGCACTCCCTGGAGACGGAAATGGGAACCCACTCCAGTATCCTTGCCTGGAGAATCTCATGGACAGAGGAGCCTGGCAGGCTACCGTCCATGGAGTCAAAGAGTCAAACACGACTGAGCGATGAAACCGTCCTCTCGTGAGCACTCTGTGCCTGGAGCTGTGTTCTGCATTCCCTGTACACCTCAGAGATTGTCTGTACCCCACAATATTCCACACATACCCCTCTTCAGGAGTTTCTGATAGGGAGGAATCACATCCTTACTAGGAGAAGCCTTTGGCTTCTGGGGTGGGGAAAGCAGAGATCAGTGGACAACTGGCCTAAAACCAGTAAGACTAGGTCTGAAGAGCAGGCCACAAGAGACCACAGCAGGGCTCTGAAGCAGGGGTAGGCTCCGGAAAGCAGATTTTCTTGCCATTTCCCACCCAGGGAGAAGGCTACACTCAACCTTCCCAAATCCAGCCACTTCTCACCTCGTATTCCAGTTATTATCAGGGTAACAAACAACTCCCAAACCTGGCAACTTAAAACAGCCGTTTAATTATGCATTCCGTGAGTCAGGGATCTGGGAAACAGGTCAGTCAGGGCGGTGACTTGTCTTTGTTCCATGACGACCAGGAGCTCAACGAGGCAGAAAAGGCCGAGGACGGTGAACACCTGGGGGCTGCAACCCTCAGGGACCCGCTGACCCACCTGCCAGACGCCTGGGCTGCACAGACTCCGAGACGGACAGAGCAGCCACGTGGTCTCCCCTGCGGCTTGCTTCCTCACAACACAGAGGCCTCGGGCGGTGAGACTTCTTCCTTGGGAAGCCAGCCCTCCAACCAGCAGCGTTCCAGCAAATCGGGCAGAACCTGCCTCGTCTCTTACGACTCATCTAGGAAATCCAGCGTTGCTCTCCACACTCTTGGTCAAAGTCACAGGTCACCCAGATTCAAGGGCAGGGACACACTGCCAGGAGAAATGCCAAGGAATTTGGGGGCCAAGTTTGGGGACATATAAGGAAGAGACTGAGGGGAGTTTGCCCTGCTTCCTGCAGAATCCAGTGGGAGAATCTCTCAGATGTAATAACGTGTCGAAAGAAGCCAGAGGTGAAAGTGCACGTCCCCTATGATTCCCTTATGTCATGTGTATGCATGCTCAAGGGTCAGTCGTGGCTGACTCTTTGGGACTCCATGTCTACTAGGCTCCTCTGCCCAAGGAATTTTCAGGCAAGAACGCTGGAGTGGGTCGTCGTGCCCTTTTCCAGGGGATCTCCCTGACCCAGAGCTCAAACCTGCATCTCTTGCATTGGCAGGCGAATTCTCTACCACTGAGCCGCCCAGAAAGCCCACTGATGGGCCTTCAGGGCGGAAACTGATCTACAGTCAGAACAGTGGAGACCTGCGGGGGAGGTGCAAAGGCCGCCAGGAGGGGTTCTTCTGGGCTCTGTACGTTCTTTATCTTGATCTGAGTGGTGGTTACACAGACTTATTCATACTCATTCATCAAGACTCTGTGCTTAGGTCAATAAACTTTTTTTTTTCCTTTAATCACCCAGCGGAAGTATTCACCTCACCCTCCATTCCTGGCCAGCCAGCTTCCGGTACCTCTCCAGTCCTGGGTGGGCAGTGGCACAGAAAGGCTCTCAGTAGAGGCAGGTACCTGCTCCACGCCCTCAACCGGCCCTTCTGCCCCTATTTCCTTCTCCTTTCGGAATCCTAAAGCTAGTAGCGGAAGGGCCAGGCCCTCTTGTTAAGGAGGAGGAAGCGGGAAACAGTGATGGAGGGATCTGAACGTGGGACTTCACACCTCCTCGGGGAGGCCCCACACCCCAGGATGGCCTACGCCCTCCAGGCAGAGATCTGCCCAGCTTCCTGTGTTTGGAGAGCAGGCCTGAGCGCTCATTGTCCACCGGGCTCTGCTTGGAGAGGTCTTCGTCCAACCCTGCCCATCCAGACGGGACTTCCTGGACAGCAGGAAGGTTTCCTACATGACATCTGGGCATCTGGGGCTCCCACAGCGGGCGGGGCGGGTCAGGGCTCCCACACATCCAGGACCAGGGTCGGGGTGGGGGGTTGGCCCCTCCTTGGGGCGGGGCCCCGATGACTAGTCCTGCGGGCAGTGGTAGGCCTGTGAGATTGCACCCCGCCCAGAATTTCCAGGGCACTGGGAACAGGAACAGATGAGCTGCTTTCACTTTCCAGCTTAGGACCAGGTGCTGGCACCACTGTCCTGTAAGGCAGAGCTTAACGCTGACAGCCAAGGCCTCTGCTGACCCAAGTCTGTACACGCCCACCCCCAGCGGTCCTCCGTGTTCCACAGGCAACTCCTGTTCCCACAACCTGAACTGTGCCCTCCGCCCCAAAGTCACATGTAGAAACACCTGGGAATGAGACCGTGTTTGCAGACACCACCCTTAGAGAGGGCTTCTGTGAAAATGAGGGCATGTGGGTGGGGCCCCAAGCCAATATGATCAGTGTCCTAACTTCCCTGGCGGTCTGGTGGCTAAGACTCCATGCTCCCCATGCGGGAGGCCCAGGTTCAGTCCCCGGTCAGGGAACTAGATCCCGAATGCCCCAAGACTTGGTGCCGCCAAATAAATAAATACGTATTTATAAAAAGAAGATTTTAGGACAGAGACACATGCAGAAGGAAGACCATGCGGAAGACACAGGAGATGGTGGCTATCTACCAGCCGTGGACAGAGGCCTGCTGTTTAAGCTGCCTGGCCGTGGCGTTTTGTTACAGCAGCCAGGGCTGACTAAGCTCCCTTCGGCAGCATCACATTTTTCACTCTGACTTTGCTCAGGCTGACCACCCCTGATCCACCCAC
>SJXQ01008675.1:305100-316275 GCA_006408695.1 Aepyceros melampus | reverse complement strand
GTGGGCGCGGCCCAGCCTCCGGCCTCCTCCCGGGCGGATGCGGCCCCGCCTCCAGGCTCCTCCCAGGTGGACGCAGCCCCATCTCTGGCCTCTGCAGCCTCTGCGGCCCCACCTCCGGCCTCCTCGCGGGTGGACGCAGCCCAGTTTCTGGCTTCCTCACAGGCAGACATGGCCCCATCTCCAGCCTCCGCAGCCTCCGCGGCCTCTGCAGCCTCCGTGGCCTCGGTGATGGGGGAGGGCGGCGGGGAGTCCAGCCGCCACACCCCGAGGCCTGCAGGCCTTGTGGGGAAGGTCCATTCAAAGGACTGAGACAAGCTCCAGCTGGACTCAGTCCCACTCCCCAAGGGGTGGTCCAGGGCAGACAGGCCCCCCTGGGCCTGGGGCAGGGCAACCAGTGAGCCCCCTAGCTGCTCCCGGTCTGGGCCAGGAGGCCGCAGCACACCTTCAGAAAACCGCCGCTGGGCCAGGCCGCCGGCAGGGCAGTCCTCATCCCCTGGGGCTGCCCCGTCCCCGGATGCAAACGTCCGAGGCAGGTCCAGCAGCTCACCCGCTCCCGTCAGGGGCTGGGGTGCTGTGGCTAGGGACCGCTCGGGGCTGGGGTGCCCTGCGAGCTCCCGCACCGTGGGGCTGCCGGGTCTGGGGGCCTCTGGGGCAGCCACGGCAGGGACCCCTGGGCTCACAGGCAGGTGATGGGAGCCTTCCTCTGGGAGGCCCGCAGCTGGGGAGCCCAGAGTCTCGGGGGGCAGGGAGGGAGGCCTAGGAGCAGCAGCGATCTGGGCCTCTGGACGGTGAGGGTGAGAGCCCCCCTCGAGGGAGTCACGGTGGGGAGACTCGGGGCCCGAGCCAAGGCTTCAGTGGGGAGACCCAGGCCAGGGGTGCCTCCATTCTCCAAGGTGGGGCCTGGACCTGGGGGCACCCAGGGCTTGAGAACCTGCAAGAGAAAGTCAGGAGCTGTCACTCCTCCGCCGGCTCAGGGAGGCCCCTGCCCACCCCCGAGACCCCAGGTCAGCAGCTGGCTGCCCGACACTCTCACTCCATGGGGGAAACCGGGACACAGGGGGACAGCCCCCCAGGACAACCAATAGAACCTCCAGAATGACCTCAGGGGTCTGAGACTGCTAGGGCCCCCAGACCCTCCCGTGTGGCCCTCCCCCTACAAAATGCACAGCGCTCTACTCCCAGGGGATCACTCAGACCACACCCACCCGCATCCCCCAAGCCCAAAGCTCAAGTGAGGAGTTCCTAACGGTCCAAGGTTCATGGGTCAGGAACACTGGCTTTGTGCGCTTCCCCGGTGGTCCAGGGGCTAAGATTTCACATTCCCAATGTGGGGGGTCCTGGGTTCGGTCCCTGGCCAGGGAACTATATCCTAAGCGCAGAAACTAAAAGTTTGCATGCCACAACTGGAGATCCGCGAGCTACAGTGAAGATCAAAGATCCCGTGTCACCCAATGCAGCCAAGTACATAAACAAATAAAATATATGTTTTTAAAACTGGCTTTGTAAAGGCAAGGCAAAAGGAAACTAGAGCGTCTGGCTGGCTGGGTGCGTGGCCTCAGGGTGGGACTCCACCAGGCCCAGGGCAGCTTCAGACCAGCTCCTGGGAGCAGTTCGCACCCCTGCTCTGAGCATCCACGATCCCAGCGCTGCCCAAGGGGCAGTGGGACCCGGGATTCAGGCCAGAAGCCCCGGGGGCCGTGCAAGCGCTGGTCGGAGACGCTGGCACCTCCCCTGTCAGCTGGACGCCTTCCCACGCGGGGTCTCTCTGAGCCCCGGCATCCGCACCTGCACCCCAGGGCCAGGGCAAGAACGTCCACCGCGTGGTCAGGAGAGGATTCAGCAAGATCTGCGCACCGGCCGCTGTGACAGCACGGGGGAAGAACGGACACCCTGGGGCCCTGGGGCCCCAGCATTTGGCCCTTTTTCAACCCCTGCAGGCCATGACCTAAGTCTCGCTCTATCTGACCTCTGCCTTCCCCAGAGGTCACCCCCCCGCCATCTCCCATGGGGGGCCGTCTGCCCCATCACCACCTGACCCCCGGGCCTGGGCAGGGGGGCCTCCTGCTTCCGCGTCAAGGCCACCCTCTGACCCTTCCAGCCTTCGCAGTCGAATCTCAGGTTAATTTAGAGCCTGTACCCTTAAACCACGCCCCCCCAGGAACCCTCCTCCAAGAGCCCGGGACAGACTCCTCCGCCCCCAGAGCTCCCAGACCACAGCCACCCTCCCGGGCGCTGCCCCTGGTGAAGAGCTCACAGCGGTTCCCGAAGCCCCACGACTGACCCGTCCAGCGTCCTGGCTCCGCTCCCTGACCTCCTCTCCCCGACTTCCCCAGAGCCCACCTCTCTGAGGGTCCACCCTAGACCTCGTCCTCAGCCAGAGACCCTCCGGAGCGTCAGGTCTAGGGGACCTGCTCGCCCGTGTCCACCCTCGTCCATCCGGCACCCTCTCTCCCTCCCCTCCACATGTCTCCTCCCTTCTCCCCATCCCACTCCCCTCTCTCCTCCACCACTGTGTGAACTCCCTGTATTCCCTCCCCCACCCCAGTTTAACCTAATGCAATACAGCTCTGTCCCAGCTCCAGGCTGCACCAGGGCAGCTGGAGACGAGCCGCTGCTGGGATGGTGGGTTCCCTGCAGCTGCAGCCGCCCCGGGCTCAGCTGGGCCCCAGAACGCCCAGCAATCCCACGACATCTCCCTTCCGCGCACCCCCACCTCCCAGCGACGCTTTCCCATCCGGTCTGTCCTCAAACCTCCGCGCCTCTGCCCAGGCTCTCCGGGCTGAGGGCCTTGCTCTCCCTCCCCGAGGACTCAGAGACCCCCACTAAGGCAACCCGCTCCCGAGCCGTCCCTGCTTAGAGCTCAGGCCAAGCCCTCCTCTCTCTGTCCACATCACAGATATTTTTCCTTCTCTACTGGACCGTTTCCATCAGCACACAAACTGTTCTCATTTCTTTTGGCTTAAAAAAAACACACATGTGCTGCCGTCCAGCCCTCCCATCTCTCCAGCTACACCCCTTTCCCTAAACCCGGGCTCTGCGTTCAGCACCTCTAACCTCAGCGTCTTGGGCCCGGCCTCCGCTGAGCCCCCTCCAAATGGGCTCCCTTCTTCACTTCTGCCACCCTGCTGTTCCAGCCAAGTTCAGCCATGACCCCTCATGCAACCCCCCATTCTCGGGGCGCCCTTCCTTGCCCCGCAGGCACCGTCTGATCGCTGACCGCCCACCCCAGCCCCTCCCCCAGCCCGGGCAGCTCCTGCGCTCCACGCCAGCAGGGTTCCTTCCCTCACCTCTGCTCCTTCCTGCGTCTCCCAGGCTCCTCCGTCAGGCCTCCCTCTCACGCCTCACCCATGCCCTCCATGCCCTCATCCGGCTCCAGGGCCATCTGCACACCAACAAGTCCCGGCAGCTCCGGACTCAAACACCCCACTGACCCCCTTGGACAAGGCGTCTCCAACTCAGCAGATCCGGAAGCAAGCTCCTCCAGCCTTCCCGACACTACGAAGGCCCCCTTCTCCGTAAAGGGTAACCTCCCGACCACGTGGGCCACAGACCCCCAGCGGCACCCTTCACTCTCCACTCACTCCCCGCAGATGAGCCTGCCTGCAAGTACTGTCCACTGCACCTTCACATCAGAGGGCCCCCACCCACCTTCTCCCCCAGGGACTGCCTCCAGGATCCACAGCACTGTTCTCTCACCGGGGCAACCCCAAGAGCCCCCCCAACTGGCCCCTGCTGCTGCCCTTGGCCCCTGGCCAAGATCTTGGGCAGGGAGACTCCTTGCAACTACAGCAAAGTCACGCCTCTCCTCCAGCCCCTCAATGGCCTCTTTCCCTCCTGCAAGCCAGCACTCCTCACCTCCAGTGACCCATCACCACCCAGCTCCACTGTCTGTGTGACCCAGACACCCCAGTTCCTCGCTGGGTGGAGCCCACGTCCTTTGTAGCTGCAGCTCCCTCTGCCAAAAAGGCTGTTCCCCAAACATCCAAGAACTCACCCCATGCCCCACTTCCTGGCAAGGACTTCCCGTCACCTTTGCCCCAGGACCCATGCAGGTGGTATCCCAGGTGCCTGTCTGGTGCTCTAAACGTCTGCCGGGTCACACGGCTCCCAGTGTTGAAGTCCACCTCCCCGCGTTAGAAGGCGCGTTCCTCGGGGAGCAAGGGCTTCCCTCATGGCTCAGACAGTAAAGAATCTGCCTACAAGGCAGAAGACCTGGGTTCGATCCCTGGGTCAGGAAGCTCCCTGAGAGAAAGGAACAGCTACCCGCTCCGATATGCCTGCCCAGAGAACTCCGTGAACAGAACAGCCTGGCGGGCTACAATCCACGGGGTCACAAAGAGTCGGGCAAGACTGAGGGACGGATACACGCCTCCCAGGAAGCAGGGGGACTGTGGATGCTTTGCTCGTCCCCAGCACCGGGATCACGGTGGATGCTCGATAAATACGTCTGGACAAATGCACACACTCAGGTCTCTCTCCCTGCCGGACGGGACAGCCTCCAGCTAGCAAGGGCTCTTGGAGCAAGACAGACCACCCTTCGCATCACTTACTCGAGAACGCAGACTGTCCACCCCCGAGCACACCGTGGGCAGAGGGCTGTAACAGGAGACCCCCGTGAAACATCGCTTCCCCTCTGCTGTGAGAAGGCAGACCTGGCCAGGGACCGTGCTGGACTCGGATCTTGCCTTTAGCCCCTGGGCAAGTTATTTGGCACCTCAAGCCCTGACGTCCGCACCTCTTGCATGGGACCTGAGGGGCCTACTAGGCCAGAGTTATGACCGGGTTACGCCAGTCAACCTCCCTGAGGTTGCCCAGCAGACAGTGGGCCGTCCAGGGCAGTCATCCTGGACACTGTAGGAGCCTCAGGGCCTCAGCCACACTTAGCCAGGGTGGCCTGGAAGTTGAGAAATCTGAGTTCTAAGGCAAATCACGAAACCTCCTCCACAGCCTCTGTTTCCCCAGCTAAACTAAGGGAGGTGAGAGAGATGCACGAACGAGACCCTTCCAGCTCAGGGACTGCGTCATCCTGGGTGGGGAACTCACATCAGTTGCGGGCTCAGAGATGGCTGGCTGGGCCAGGTCCCCATTGAAGGCCAGGTCCAAGGGGGACTTCCTGTGAGGGAGAGAGAGGGGAGACAGGCACAGATTAGAGAAGCCTGGCACGGGTGGAGAAGGAAGAGGTGATCAGGGGTCTGCCCGACAACCGGAGCAGAGCCCGACGTGCACCTCGGAGCAGGGAGGGGTGATCAGGGGTCTGCCCAGTGACCGGAGCAGAATCTGGCGTGCACCTCGGAGCAGGGAGGGGTGACTGGGGGTCTGCCCAGTGACCGGAGCAGAACCCAACGTGCACCTCAGAGCAGGGAGGGGTGACTGGGGGTCTGCCCAATGACCGGAGCAGAACTCGACGTGCACCTCGGAGCAGGGAGGGGTGATCAGGGGTCTGCCCAATGACCGGAGCAGAACCCGACGTGCACCTCGGAGCAGGGAGGGGTGACTGGGGGTCTTCCCAGTGACCGGAGCAGAACCTGACGTGCACCTCGGAGCAGGAAGGGGTAACTGGGGGTCTGCCCAACGACTGGAACAGAACCCGACGTGCACCTCGCCAGGGGCACGTCCTCCTGGGGCACAAAGACCCTGGTAGTTCCGAGAGAGAGCACCCCAGGGCCAGCACATGTGCCCCACCTGCATGTCAGGGGGTAAGCCCCCCCAACCCCTCTGGGAAAAGCCTGCGGGGGCCCAGAACCCTCAGGGCTCCTGGTAAGACCACCAAGCCCCAGAGACCTTGAGAGGTTAGGGTTCTCCGGGCCAGGGCAGCTGGCCCCTCCCCAGCCAACACTTCTGGAGAACTGCAGAGGGGAGGGAGACCACCAGAGGGATTTTGCAAGGTCGAGGTTGCTCCTTTCAAGCCAGGCTGGGAGCAAAGCAGGGGAAAGAGGGTGGAACCCAGCCTGGACGGGCGGGCCTCCTGGGAGCCCAGGGAGACAGGAGGCCTCGGGTGCCCACACTCCCAGGAGAGGCTGGCGGGCACCGCAGGTGAGGCTCTGGGCCTTCAGATCGGCTCAGACCATGGCAGGGCCTTCTCTGCAGCAGGAGCGGGATCAGTGGGGCCAGAGAGCTGCGGGGCCTGGGGGGCAACCGGCCCAAGCTGGCGCTCCCTGCCCTGAGGATGCTCCAGGCAGCTGGGACCCTCAGCCTCCTCCCCGGGGCCCAGGGACACGTCCAGGTCAGGAGCCCCCAGGACACGCTGGCACCGGCTCTGGGAAAGGGGATGCCGCATGCAATGGTCTCCAACCCAGCTGTGTGGCCCGCACGCTCACACCCACTGGCCTGGCGTCAAGGGGCGTTCACAGCTTTCCTCTCCCGTCAGACTCCTCTTCACGGCCAGACTGTGCCACACACACACACATACACACACACACTCCAGCAGACACACACAGACATACACCCCAGCACAGATACACACAGACACAAAGACACACACAGCCCCCAGCACCTGGCACACCGCTGCACCCACAGAGCGGGCCAGCAGTTAAGAGCACACACTGGAATCAGAGAGGCCCTAATTCTAACCCCAGCTCTGTGTGTCACTTGCTAAGGGACCAGGGGAAGTCACTTTTGAGCCTCTGTTTCCTCATCTCTAAAATGGGCCTAATACTCCCTTTACTACACAGGATGGCTGTGGATTAGTGAGGCAACGTTTGGCTCTCAGTATTAAAAGAGCACTGAAAATAAACTTTCAAGCTATACATCTGAATTCTCCTACAAACATATGGACTCTGTACAGAGGACGACTACAGAATAAAGCACACACTAACTCAGTCCGGGGGGCGGGGTGGCGGATGGTCCGTGACCGTCCAGGGTTGGCCCGCGCACGCAGCACAGCTAACCTCCAAGGGAAGATCACCATCTCACAGGAGACTGCCCACCCTGTCCTCCAGGCTGGCTGCAACCAGACACACAACCCCCCATCACTCACTCTGCTCAGGGGTCTTGCTGGGCTCCTCGGGGCAGTCGGCAGGAGACCCTGCGTGCCCCTCCTGGGACCATTCCTTGGAGAGGGTCCCAGCGTCGTCCCTGGGGCCTGGGGCCACGCCGTAGCTCCTGGGACCGTATCTGGAGCTGCCGTCGTGGTTGAAGGTGAGGCGGGAGCCCCAGAGGCGGTCGGGGCTGGCCGGGCCCTCTTTCCTGGGCTGGTCCATCTTGGCCAGGATCTCCTCCACCGTGGGCGAGGCGAAGCGCTCCGAGGCCGGGCGGAAGGGGAGGGGCGCCTTGCGCACGCCCCCAGGGGCGGCGCATCGGGCCGGAGGGGTCAAGGGGGGCGTCTCTTCTTTCCCAGGATCCTCTTTCCCAGACTCCCGGATGCCTTCTCCCCCAGCCAGGGGCTCCGCCGCAGGCCTTGGCGCAAATGGAAGGGGTCGCTTGTTGCCGCCGTAGGGCTGGGGTCCCGCCAGCATGTTCATCTTCCGGGCAGAAGGCAATTCGGCCAGAGGACCCCGGGGAGGCCGAGGCCCAATGGGCACTAGCAGGCTGGGCTTGGCAGGCAGGGCTGGCTTGGCAGGCAGGGCTCGGGGTTTGGGCTTGACAGGGGGTTTGGCCCGAGGGTCACCTACCAAAACGAAAGGGCTGGTTGAGCCGATGTCGGAAGAACAGGAAGCAGAACTTCACCTCCCACCCTATGGACTCAGAATGTTCCCATACCCTTAGGTACAAGTCAAATGTCACCACTTCCATGAAGTCTTCCTGGATTTTCCAGACACATCCCAGAAACATCTTCCCCCATCTCCAAATCCCCAAAACATCTAACCAGTCACCCTTACAAGTGAAAAGCCATTTAAGGGCCCAGCTGGCAGCTATTTCTCACTGCACCCACCTTACACCTAGCACACGTTCTTACCAAGTGAGTGACCTGATGAGCTAATAAATGAACGCTTGCCTGCTCACACCAGGCAGTCAGCCCTCCATCTCCCCCAGTCTGGTCCTTCACTAGAGCATGCCACTTACTAAACTACATCCATAGCAAACCCGTTCTCCCAGCTCAGCTTCCCTACCCTGCCACCCTACTGCCCCCCTCCTCAGGGGCACACCCAGGCCACCTCCCCACCACCATCCACTGTGTGACCAGGAACGCAAACTCACTATTGACCTAAGCCAAACAGAAGGAAATCTGCTACAGAAGGAAAAAAAAAAAAAAAAAGACCAGAAACAGACCTTCTATATAAGGCATTTCAATGCCAAATAAAAGACCTTGAATTACTCATGGCCACAGCCCTGCTAATAGGATCCTTTATCACCCACTCATTCCACTCGGTGCAAGAAAGGCGTCTAGACAGGGAGCCAGGAGGCCTGGGTCCAAGCCCATAGGTGCATGCCCTTCCCCACCCCCCAACCCCAGGCCTCAGTTTCCTCCTCTGTCAAACAGGTGGTTTGATCCACATCCTCTCCAAGGTCACCGCGTTCTCTGCTGGAGAGCTTCGATCTCACTTCCGAAGGGTCTGGACGGGAGCGCAGGACCTCTCAGGCTCATCCCTCTTGTCCTCAGGACTCCTCCCTCCCTCTCCAACAGGGTCAGCCTTCACCCACCAGCCCCCAAGACCGAATGGGGGTTCGGGCCTCCGGCCCCCTTCCCAGCCAGCCCACTCTACCCCACACCCACAGGTACCTGGCTCAGAGCCAGCGGATACCAGCTCCTCGTCCGGCTCGCGGGGCGCTGGGGAGGCCATGGCTACGCCTTCCCTGGGAGCAGACACTTGCATCACATGCGGCGGACCTGGGAGTGGGGGGCAGAGGGGTGTGAGCTGGGGGCAGCAGAAGACCCAGGAAGAAAAGAGGGAGAGCAGGAGAGGGCCCGAGAGCTGGGCGCTGGCAGCACGCCGTCTCTGACTTCTGGCGGAGGCCGGTGCAGGACAGGAAGCGGGCGCTTCAGGAGGGGGGCTGGAGGAGGTCACGGGAGGTCCCCGGCGGCCACGTCCTCCCCTCTGCCACCCCCACCCACCCCTCGACGGCTCTCCGTCTCCTAACCCTAAAGTCCTGCAGGTCCGAGGAGCTGCCCCCTGCTCCCTCCTCCAGCCAGCTGTCCAGGGCACCCCACTTACCACTCCCAAGGCCCCCCCAACACACTCCTTGGGCCCGGGGCCCCCCGCTCGGATCGACTCAGGGCTGGGGCAAGAGGGCTGCCAAGTCTGAAGTCTCCCGGTGAATCACCTCGCGGGAGACGGGAAAAACCCGCTCCTCCCCAACCTGGGCCCCGCCCCGCTGCCCGCCTGCCCCGCGGGCCTCCCCTTCCCGCTCCCCGGCCTGCCGCTGGGAGTGGTTCCCTCCCCGCCCCGAGTCCCCCTCCTCCCTCCACGTCCCTGCCCCGACTCCCGCCTCCTCCAGAGCCGTCTCATCCAAACACGGAAAAATAAGGAATAAAAAGTAAACATCTGGAATACATTTTTTTTCCCTTTAATTTCTCAATCGCTTTGGCTTCGGCTCGGAATTTGATGAGGTAAAGTCAGGGCCTAGTCCTGTTGCCATAGCAATGGCCTCCCACTGGATTTCCAGAGCCTCGCCAAGAGGAAGGAGGAGCCGGCCCAGGCCTGGGGCTGGGAGAATGAGACCCGGTCGAGAGCATCCGGGGGGCGGAGTGGCCTGGGGGAGAAACTCCCTAGGGCTCCCCTCCGGGCCGGCACCGCGGGCGGGTCCGCAGCTCACCCGAAGGAGCTACCTGGGCACCACTCACAGCCTGGGCCTGACCCGAGGGGTTTCCAGGGAGCCGGCGGAAGAGATTTTAATCCACGTGACAGAAGCCTACAGCAAACCGGTGCCCCTCCTCTCGGCCCGTAACTGGAGCTCCGGGTCTGCTCCACCAGGATGCAAATGCTGGGTGGGTCTCCTGCCTTCCAGCTCCGTGACCTTAGGCACTTTCCTCCCTGCTCTAAACCTGTTTCCCTGTCTGAGGAACACACTGAGACTTAACACAGTGGTTAAGACTCCGCGCCCGCTTCCACCGCACACTGCAGGCGGCACCAGTTCGATCCCTGGTCAGGGAACTGAGATCCCCCATGCTGGGAGGTGTGGCCAAAACTTAAAAAAAAAAAAAAAAAAAAAGAGGCTCACATGAGATGATCCATGCAGCTGCTGACCTCACTGCCCAGCACCCAGTAAATGACCATTAAACGGTGGCTCCTATTAGGAGGCTTCCCTTGAAAACCATCTGGTCCTCTCCCCCAACCACAGGCTGCCAGCACTGCAGACCACGCCTTGTCTCCCAAAGAACCCAGTCTTGTCACCTGTTCTCAGACACTTCACCACTTCCTCAAGACCCATCCTGGGTCCTGAAGCGCCATGCCACCCACAAGAGGCCCCTGGACTGACCACTGCCCCTGCCTCCTTGATAGAGCCCCCGGCCCTCTGTTCCAAAGGAAAAGCGATGTTTCCAGTCACCTGGCATGCATGGGGTCCCTGAGGACAACCCAACCCTCTCCCACCTGCAAGGGGCCCTGCCTTGCCCAAAGCCACCACTCCAGCTGGTCCGGCAAGACAGCACGAGATTCAAAGAAGGGACCTCAGGTGCCCAACTTCCGGGAAAACCTCTCACTTCTGACCCGGTCCCAGCTTGTTCCCCGGATAGGAGGGATAGGCAGGAGGGAGAGAGGCATCCAGGCCCGTGCAAGTCCGGTCAGCCAAGTCCGGTGCAGCAGGCGCGCTGTGGGTGGGTGAGTAACATTCACAGCCGGCCCGAGTGTGCGTGGAGGAGGGGCACGCGGCAGAAAACATAAAATTAAAGAAAAATACACAAGGCTGTTTCCTTGTCCTTGAACGTTATTACCAGGGATACATGGTGTGGGTGGTTAGGAATGGAGACCAGCTGGTCCAGAACCGAAAACCCTTTCACCTGGAGGCTCACCCGGGCGGGGAGCTGTAGCACCCAAGAGGGAGGGCTCGCCCCCCCAACTGAGGACGGGGTCTCAGCAGCTCTGACGCCCAGCGGGAAACCCGGGTGACCAGGGCCGGAGAGCAGAGCTCTGAAGATCTCAGCGGCTCCGAGCATCCCCCATGCGTTAAGAGTCCAGAGACCGGCTGGACCCTGAGGGCACAGGGGAGACACCAGGCGGCTCCTGCCCCGAGGCGGAGGTCCAAAGAAGCCTCGCCGCAGGCAGGGCCGCCTCCGCCGACCCTGAGATCTCCCTCCGG
>SJXQ01008675.1:218462-259290 GCA_006408695.1 Aepyceros melampus | reverse complement strand
CCTTTAGCTGCACGCGAAGAATCTTGGGGTCACAGCCATCTGCCCTCGCTCCCCTCGGACCCGGCCATGAGCCGAGACAGCTGAGTCAGCCACACGGGGGCCCGCGGGAGGACCCCACTCACGCCAGCCCTTCTGCCTGCAGGTGAGTGAGACGACGCTGAGGGTCCCAGCCTCTGCCCACCCCGGGGACACCAGCGACCAGACCACCGAGGAGAAGCAGTCCACGGACTCGGGCGCCTACTCTATCGGCCACTAAGGCCTCTCCCGCCAGCCACACGCTCAGCCTGGGCGCCCAGCCTCCCGACGGGAGACCCCGCAGGGCGCCGGGGGACGGGAGGGGAGCGGCTCTCATTTCTGCTGCTCACCCACAGGGGCCACAGCCAAGGCCTAGGTCTGACCGCCCCGCCGCCCTGCAGACGGGTCCTGCTCCCACGAAGACCCCCGTCTCACCTGCACCCCGCCTCACCCCGTTCTACTTCCCCAGACCCCAGGGCGGTGGTACCTGGCCATCGCCCTTCCAAAGAGTAAGAGATAAAAATAGGAATAACCATGGGCCACAGGAGTCCACCAAGTGCCAGGCACCTTCACACATGTTAGCGCATTTACTCCTTAGAATAGTCCTGCGAGGTAGATATTAGGTTCCCTTTTCTGAAGATAAATGGAGCCTCAGAGAGGCTGATCGTTTGCCCGAGGACACACAGCCTGGAACCAGGAGGGCTGGGACCCGGGTCTGACTCACTCCATCACCCCCCACCCCCCAGGAGACGGCACACCCAGAGGCGTCTGCCCTTCCCCTTCAGCCTCCCAGACCTTGGCCACGATCCATTTCCGCTTCCTCAGGAGTGTGGCCCTTGCAGTCCCCAGGAACTCAGGCAGGTCCCATGTCAGACAGGGGTGCGGGGTCCCTTTCTCTGACTTGGGTGGATCCCAGACGCAGAAGGAAACAGGAGACGTAACTGTCGGTGAATTTTTCCTTCCTCACCTCAAGCCGGAGAAGGGAACCTTCTCTTTTTCTCTGTGACCCCCACAGGGTCATACACATCCAGGCCCCTCACTCGGGAGCCCAGCTAGGCGCCCACTCCCCTGCCTGGGGCGGGGTGGCTTCCCCACCTGGCGCCCTGTTCCAGGAGGTCAGCGGATCTTCTCCATCACATGGATGAAAAGGTCGGGTGAGACCCGGTCCCCCGTGAGCAGCCAGTCAGCAGGCCTACCCCCTGGAGCCCGAACAAGGCAGTCGGCCTTCTGACATCAGAAACTAAAGGGGCTTTAGGGACCCTCTTGTCTGATTCTCTTCCTTACAGATGAACGAACTGAGGCCATGGAAACGGCTCGTCCGTGACCCTGCAGTTAGCGAACCAGAGGCGTCCTGCCGCTCGGGGGCGGGGGGTGGGGAGCCAGGAGCGGACGCGGGCGGCCCGGCTGCCTCCCGGTGCCCAGGCGCCCCTCCCTTCTGCAGTGGGGGCCCAGAAAGGTCACCAGGGGCAGGCCCAGCTAAGCATCCTGAAGCGTGTGCTAAGTGGCTGAGCCATGTCCGCCTCTGAGACCCTGTGGACTGCATGTAGCCCACCAGGGTCCTCTGTCCACAGGATTCTCCAGGCAAGAATCCTGGAGTGGGCTGCCATGCCCTCCTCCAGGGCATCTTCCCGACCCAGGGGTGAACCACAGTCTTACATCTCCGCCTTTGGTGGGTGGGTTCTTTACCACCAGCGCCCCCTGGGAGACCTTAGGAAGCCTGAGGCTTACGCTCTGTGTGTCATCTTTTGGAAAAGACTACGACATGAGGCGTGGGAAAGGGCTCGTGCTGCTGAGCAGCTCAGGAGCGGGAGTTCCACCGGTTTCACGGGAGATGCCGCAGAAAAGTGGGCACCCAGGCCAGACCATGAGGTCTTAGCAGAGCTTGATTATACGGGGAGGGCTGGTCCCTCCAGAGAAGGTGCAGGGAAATGGGGGTCAGGGCAGCTGAGGGAGTCGTTTGGGAAGTCCTGACCCCCGTGACCCCCACCCCATGGGGAGGAGTGAGATTTCCCCACAGGGGGCCCATCACCCCTTTTCCTGCTCTGCCTTCAGTCCAGCTCCTGTCCTTAGGATGCTGGGGTGACACTTCCCCAGGTACCAGCCAGAGGTGAGGCAGCGTCCGAAGACCTGAACAGTAGAGAGATCAGTGAAGGCAGAGCTGACCTCTCCAGCCAGGACCCCCACCGCCGTTCCCGGTGAACCCAGCTCTCAGGAGGCTGGGCCGAGGCTGCGGTCACAGCAATGTTTGTTCTCTGATGAGGGGATGGAGGCGGCTCCATCCTGGGGGCATCCTCTCCTGCAGCCCCTCCCTTCCATCCAGACCGCGACTGTCCTCCTACGGGTGCCTCAGCCCAACCCGGGCCTGAACTCGTGGATGTATGACCCTGATGTTGTCTTCCCCACAGCCGAACTAGGTCCCGGTTCCCTGTGCAAGACTCAGGGCTGGTATCAAGAGCAGCCCCAGTGCCGACCCACCCCTGCCGCATCATGTGCGCTCAGCACGCGCATCGGCGACTCCTCCCCTAACCCGGATAAGCTTGCTGCCCCGTCCACCCCTGTGCTGTGCTCAGCTGTGTCCAGCTCTCTGCGACCTCGTGGACTGCAGCCCACCAGCTTCCTCTGTCCACTGGAGCTGGTTGCCATTTCCTTCTCCAGGGGATCTTCCTGACCCAGGGATCAAACCCCTGTCTCTTGCATCTCCGACATTGACAGGCAGATTCTTTACCACTGGTGCCACCTGGGAAGCCCAAGCTTGCTGTGAACCAGTGAAGTTGCTCAGTCGTGTCCGACTCTTTGCGACTCCATGGACTGTAGCCTACCAGGCTCCTCCTTGCCATGGAGTTTTCCAGGCAAGAATACTGGAGTGGGTTGTTATTTCATTCTCCAGGGGATCTTCCCTACCCGAGGATCAAACCCAGGTCTCCCACATTGCAGGCAGACACTTTACCATCTGAGCCACCAGGGAAGAGCTTGCTGTGGTTTGTCATTAGTCCTGATAGAAAAATAAATTTGCAATACGTGGACATGAACCAGAACCCACGCTCATTCCTAACAGCTCAGCAGCAAAGTTTACATTCCTTGATAACCCGCCACCGTCAAGCAGTGGGTTAAATGAGTGGTAGCCTTTGTCTAATTCAACTTTCATTTTGTTGAAGAAATTGAGGCTAAGGTTTTAGACTAAAACGGTGCATCTGGGGCTCGAACCCAGACCTTTGTGACCCTGGAGTCTGGGATCGCGACTTGCGTGCCACGTCCAGCTGGGGAAAATGAAGAAATTTGTCGGCCCCTTCTTTTCTATATGTTAGGCAAAAACAGTTCCTGTTGCTAGAGGAACAAATTGTGAAATCTCAGAATGTTGTGCAATGAAGTAGGTCAGACAGCCCTTCCACTTGGTAGCTATGCCATCTGAGACACGTGAACCCTCAGATCACTATGGCAAGGGAAGTGAGAACTGGAAGGTCATGGGTGACCATAGAGGGTCATTTAAAGGCCAGGCCTGGGACGTCCCTGGTGGTCCAATGGCTATGACTCCACGTGACCCAATGCAGGGGGCCTGAGTTCGATCCCCGGTAAGGGAACTAAATCCCACACACTACAACTAAGAGTTCGCGTGAGCAATGAAGACCAAACATCCAGCGTGCCGCAACGGAGACCCAGTGCAGCCAAATAAGTAAATGACTATTTAATAAGTAAACAAATAAATGCCAGGCGTGGCCTTCGTATCACTTCCAACCGCCTCTCCCTGGTCAGACTCAGTGCTGTGCTGCAGAACCAGCTTTATTGCAAAGAACACCGGGGAGACCTAGCCTTCCCAGGCCCCCAGGAAGAGAAAATGGTGAACGCAGCACTCCAGGCTTCGCTGGCTCCTTTTTTTTTTTTTTAACTCTAGTTTTATTTATTTATTTTTAATTTAAATTTATTTATTTTAATTGGAGGCTAATTACTTTACAATATGATGCAGGATGCTTGGGGCTGGTACACTGGGATGACACAGAGGGATGGTACGGGCAGGGGGGTAGGAGTGGGGTTCAGGATGGGGAACACGCTGGCTCCTTTTTAGTAGCTCTTCTCCACAACCCCTTCTCCCAACATGTGTGCAAACAATTATACACATGTTTCCCTTCTGTGTCCCTTCTCACAAAACCTTTTTCTGGCAAGTTATCAATCAGTCTTCCAGAGGTATTAATAGACAACACACTCAGGAGTTTCTTCTCCTAAGAATATTTGCTTTTTAGTCAAGGATTTCAAAGGTGAAAGGCCTTAAACAGCCAAAGGAATGAACATGTAATGGTTGAACTTGAGGGTGAATAACAGACAGGACTGGATACTTGAAGCACATCTTGTCTACTACCCTGGCCTGCCTCAAGCAAGCTTCAGTCGGGAAGGATCTGAGCCCTCCTGTCATCCCTTTCTCCTCCCTCCCTCCTTCTCTGACCTTGGCTGGCAGTATATTGGGATACTGGGATTAGCTAGAGCCTATTCCCTGTCAAGGAGATAAATGAAGGCTGAGAGGAGGGAATCCAGCTTCCCTGGTGGTTCAGACAGTAACGCATCTCCCTGTAACGTGGGAGATCTGGGTTCAGTCCCTGGGTCGGGAAGATTCCCTGGAGAAGGGAATGGCAACCCACTCCAGTATTCTTGCCTGAGAATTCCCGTGGAGAGAGCGGCCTGGTGGACCACAGTCCATGGGGTCGCACGGAGTCGGACCCGACTGGGCGAGTGACACTTTCACTGCCGTTCAGCAAGACCCAGAAATACCATCCTCAGAGCCACCTGTGCAGAGTCCCTCCCTGCCACCCGCCCAGCGTGTCCACTTCTTTTAGAAGGACAGTCTCAGAACTAGCTTGTCGGACTTCCCTGACAAAGAATCAGGACTTTGCTGATAAAGATTCCCTGGTGGCAGAGCAGATGAAGAATCTGCAGATGAAGATGTGAAGACACAGCGCAGGGACACAGGTTCCATCCCTGGGCCAGGAAGATGCCACACGCGGTGGAGCAACTCAAGCCCGTGCGCCTGGAGCCTGTGCTCTGCAACAGGAGGTGCCCCCGCAGTGAGCAGCCCAAGCCCCACAGTGAGGAGTGGCCCCCATTCACTGCAACCAGAGAAAGCCTGTGGCTGGCAACGAAGGCCCAGCACAGCCAAAACAGGTGAATCAGTCCTAAAAACAAAAAGGCTAGGCTGTTGCAGTCTGCAAAGTAGGGACGTGGGTATGGCCTGACCCCAAGGCAGCTCCCCTTCCCTGCCCTTGGAGACACTGAGACGCTGTGATTAGGAGCCTCCTGACCCAATCTCCATCCAAGGCAGATGGACAGACCCCTCCACTGAGGACAGGCCTCTTCCCCCGGAGGCAGTCCCCAGGACCCGGCCCTGGTGCGGCTAAGGCAATGCCTAGGCCTGTTCTCCTCTTTCCAGAGGCCTGCTCACAGCCTGCTCACAGCCAAGGGCCTCAACCCTTCGGCTACCACAACAACCATTTCCCCTGCGGGTCTCCCGTCCTGTCTGCTCCATCAGCTCCAGCACCTTTAGGAGCAAAGTGCAGCCTGAAAAGCTGGATTCTCTTAAATATTTGTCTCCTTCATCTCGTTTGGCTGCCCTGGGTCTTAGGCATGGCTCACGGGGTCTTCATCGCGGCACGCAAGCTCTGAGTTGTGGCAGGCGTGTGGGGTCAAGTTCCCCATCCAGGGATCAAACCCAGGCTTCCTGAATTAGCATAGTCTTACCCTCCGGACCACCAGGGAAGTCCCCAGACCGTGCAGTCCTAATACTCCACGTCTCATCCGAGGCCTGAACAGATAGACACACACACACAGATACGCACACAAGTAGAACCGTACACAGATGTGTTCAGACACACGCTGACACGCACACACACTCCCAACCATGCTGGCCACAGGCACAGTGGTATACAAGGGGGTGTGCGACACAGACCAGGTGTCTAAGACACAACGTGACACAGATACACACACTCAGGGACGTACACAGACATCCGAGCATCTCCACAGAGATGTGGAAAATGCGCACACAAGCAACACACAAACACACGCTGACACACAGATTCACGCACATTCACAAGCACAGACTCACATATACACAGATACACCCAGGAATCCAAAGACTGACTCACGCACACACCAAGACACCCACACACCCGTGTGCGCGGGTGCCCCCGACATCCTTGCACACGCTCCCCGGGCCCACGTGGAGCCACACCCCCAGGCAGTCTCTCTCACTCTCTCTCTCACCACCCAAGGCTCTCTGCCCTCTGAACACCAGTTCGCAGTCTCCGCTTCCTGCCTCATCAAGCTCCGATCCCTTCCTCAATGAAACTAAGAGCAGGAACACTGTTCTGTCTCAGTGACCCCAGGACCCGAGAAGATGGAAGAAGCCGGGGAGACCCGGGGCTGGAGAGCCAGCCCTGGAGCCACCTGGCTGCACACGGCCTGACGTGGGCCCCGAGCCGCTTGGGGAGTGAGGCAGCTCCCTGCTGAGACTGTGGCCCCTCCAGGGAGGAGAGGGAGGCTGGGGACAAGAGACGGGACTCAGGATGGAGGGCAGCAAGGAGGACAGCCTCCCATGAGGATATGGTCGGGGAGCCATCTCGCAGAAACCTGGGCCTTGGACTCACCCACAGGTGGCTGAATTAAATTCTGAATCAAAGCCACCCATTCCCGTCCATTTTAGTTCAGGGATTCCTAAAATGTCAGTGTTCACTCTTAGCATCTCCTGCTTGACCACATCCAATTTACCTAACATCCCAGGTTCCTTTGCAGCGTTGGACTTCACCTTCACCGCCAGGCACATCCACAGCTGAGCTGTGTTTCCACGTTGGCCCAGCTCGTCATTCTTTCTGAAGCTATTCCCCAGGAGCATATTGGGCACCTTCCAACCCGGGGGGCTCTTCTGGTGTCCTACCCTTTAGCCTTTTCATGCTCTTCACGGGGTTCTCAAGGCAGTAATACTGGAGTGGCTTGCCATCCCTTCTCCAGCGGACCCTGTTTTGTCAGAACTGTCCGCCACGACCCGTCCGTCTTGGGTGGCCCTACACGGCATGGCTCAGAGCTTCACTGAGTTAAACAAGGCTGTGGTCCATGTGATCATTTTGCTCAGCATTCTGTGATTGGAGTTTTCATTCTGGAGTCTTTGGGTTTGTAGTTCTTCCTTCTTGTGTCTGCCTTTTGTCAGATAGGGATAAGAGGCTTGTGCAACCATCCTGATGGAGAGACCAGCTGTGGGAAAAACTCGGTCTTTCTCTGGAGGGCAGGGCCATGCTCAGTATATTTTTAATCCAGTCGTTTTCTATGAAGTCCTACAAGAATTTCTAGGACTAACACACACAAAAAAGACATTCTTTTTGTCATAAGGGATTAGAACACAAAAGTAGGAAGTCAAGAGATACCTGGAGTAACAGGCAAATTTGGCCTTGGTGTACAGAATGAAGCAGGGCAAAATGAAAACTCCAGTCACAGAATGCAAAGCAAAATGATCACATGGACCGCAGCCTTGTCTAGAGTTTGCCAAGAGAACGCACTGGTCATAGCAAACACCCTCTTCCAACCACACAAGAGAAGACTACACATGGACATCACCAGATAATCAATACCAAAATCAGATTGATTGTATTCTCTACAGCTGAAGATGGAGAAGCTCTATTCAGTCAGCAAAAAAGCAAGACTCGGAACTGACTGTGGCTCAGATCATGAACTCCTTATTGCTTCATCCAGACTTAAATTGAGGAAAGTAGGGAAAGCGACTAAGCCATTCAGGTATGACCTAAATCAAATCCCTTATGATTATACAGTGGAGGTGACAAAGAGATTCAAAGGATTCTATCTGGCAGATGGAGTACCTGAAGAACTATACACAGAAGTTCGTAACATCGGACAGGAGGCAGTGACCGAAACCATTACAAAGAGACAGACGTTCATGACAGCACAGCGGTTGCCTGAAGAGGCTTTACAAATAGCTGTGAAAAGAAGAGAAGCAAGAGGGAAAGGAGAAAGGGAAAGATATCCCCATTCATGCAGAGTTCCAGAGAACAGCAAGGGGAGAGAAGGCCCTCTTAAATGAACAATGCAAAGAAATAGAGGAAATCAACAGAATGAGAAAGACTAGAGTTCTCCTCAAGAAAATTGGAGATACCAAAGGATCGTTTCATGTAAAGATGGGCACAATAAAGGACAGAAACAGCAAGGACCTAGCAGAAGCAAGTTAAGAAGAGGTAGCAAGAATACACAGAACTTACAAAAAAATCTTAATGGCCCGAATAATCACAAATCTAGAGCCACTCACTTAGATCCAGACGTCCTGGAATGTGAAGTCAAGTGGGCCTTAGGAAGCGTCACTACAAATACAGTTAGTGAAGGTGATGGAATTCCAGCTGAGCTACATAAAATTCTAAAAGATAATGCTGTTAAAGTGCTTCACTCAATACACCAGCAAATTTGGAAAACTCAGCAGTGGCCACAGGACTGGAAATTGTCAGTTTTTATTCCAGTCCCAAAGGAAGGCAATGCCAAAAAATGTTCAAACCATACAATTACACTTATTTCATATACTGGCAAGCTAATGCACAAAATCCTTCGAGCCAGGCTTCAGCAGTATGTGAACCGAGAACTTCCAGATGTATAAGCTGGACTCAGAAAAAGCAGAGGAACTAGAGATCTAACTGCCAGCATCCTTGGATCATAGAGAAAGCAAGGGAATTCCAGGAAAACATCTGCTTGATTGCTAAAGCCTTTGGCTGCATGGGTCACAACAAACTGAGAAATGCTGAAAGAGACGGGAATACCGGACCACCTGACCTTCCTCCTAAGAAATCTGTATGCAGATCAGGAAGCAACAGTTAGGACTGGACATGGAACAATGGATTGGTTCAAAATTAGGAAAAGCATTATGTCAAGGCTGTATACTGTCACCCTGCTTATTTAACTTCTATGCAGAGTACATCATGAGAAATGCCAGGCTGGATGAATCACAAGCTGGAATAAAGATTGCCGGGAAAAATATCAATAACCTCAGATATGCAGATGACACCACTCATATGGCAGAAATTGAAGAAAAACTAAAGAGCCTCTTAATAAAAGTGAAAGAGGATAGAGAAAGGAGAGAGAGAAAAGTTGGCTTAAAGCTCAACATTCAGAAAACTAAGATCATGGCATCCAGTCCCATCACTTCCCGCAAAATAGAAGGGGAAAAGTGGAAATAGTGACAGATTTCCTTTTCTTAGGCTCCAAAATCACTGCAGATGGTGACTGCCGCCTCAAATTAAAACACACTTGTTCCTTGGAAGAAAAGCTATGATCAACCTAGACAGCATAATAAAAAGCAATTTGTCACTTTGCTGACAAAGATCCATATAATCAAAGCTATGGTTTTTCCTGTGGCCATGTACAAATCTGAGAGTTGGACTATAAAGAAAGCTGAGTGCCAAAGAATTGATGCTTTCGAACTGTGGTGTTGGAGAGGACTCTTGAGAGTCCATTGGACTGAAAGCAGATCCAACGAGTCTGTCCTAAAGGAGATCAGCCCTGAATTTCATTGGAAGGACTGATGCTGAAGCTGAAACTCCAATACTTTGGCCACTTGATGTGAAGAGCTGACTCATTTGAAAAGACCCTGATGCTGGGAAAGATAGAAGGTTGGAGGAGAAGGGGACAGCAGAGGATGAGATGGTTGGATAGCATCACTGACTCAATGGACACGGGTTTGGGTGGACTCTGGGAGTTGGTAAAGGACAGAAAGTCTAGTGTGCTGCTGTCCATGGAGTCACAAAGAGTTGCACATGACTGAGCCCATGAACAGCAGCAGGTGGGTGGGAGAATGGAGAACAGGGGCCAGTCTCTGAGGTGAAAACAGCCCAGGGCTGGAAGAGCCAGGTGCCCTGAGAGATCCTTTCTCCTCGCACAACATGTGGGGGCCCCAGGCAGGACCTCATGGCTCCTCCAAATTCTCAAATCCAACACAACTCCTGCATTTTGGAAAGCTGCCACTCTGCCCCTAAAGTGCAGGCATTATTGAATCCAACTGAAGTGGGCTCCTCAACAGAGGCATCCTCCCCCAGACCCTGGGGGGGCCTCCTGGAACAGACCCCCGCCCGCGCCCTGCTGCCTCCAGGGGCCACTGCAGTGAAACCCCCAGTGCCACCCGCTCCCGCCCCACCACCAGGAGTCCCTCTCCAGCTTTACTCTCAAAGTCCCCCCGCCCTGCCTGCAAAGCCAGAACGAGGGCTTCCAGGATTCTCCAACCCAGAGGACTCCTCCGCAGTGCACAGCGAAGAGACAACATCAGGAGATGCTGTGAGAACATGGCTTTATGACTCAGGGAGGCTGCAGGGCAAGGAGGCCAAGGGTGAGACCGGGCAGGCAGGGGGTGGGGGGACAGGGTCTCCCGCCTCCGGCTTAGTAGGAGCAGATGAAGGGCAGCCGCCTCTTGCATGGAGCTCGTCGCCAGTGACCCCCTGCAGGCAGAGAGCACAGTGATGTCAGTTCACCTGAGTTTGGCCTGTGTCCCCCCAGTGCCCGGCCAGGCACCTCTCAGCTGACCTCTGCCTGCCAACCTGAGGGCCGCATGTCTCCCCATGTCCCAGCTAGCCATGATGACTGGTCTCTTCCCTTGCAGGGGCAGTGTGCTAAGGGCTTTCCATGGACTGTCCTTTCATCCTCACAGTGACGCCAAGAGATCAAGGCTGTCAGCACTCCCATTTCATAGATGGGGACACTGAGGCTTAGGGGGATTGGGAACCTGCCCTGATCTCAGCAGACAAGTAGCGACTGGAGCCAGATGTGGACCTCGGCCATCTGACTGCAGCCCATGTGGTCTTCACCCCTCTTCTAAACTCCCGCATGACGGGCAGCCGTGCTGTTGGGAGCTGGGGGATCATCTATCAGCTGGCCCTAGTTCCCACATCTTTCCCGTGTCCCACGGCCACACCTCCATTCCCGAGTGTCCCTCCTGTCTGTCCCACACACTCCTCGTCACCATCCCATCAGAGGAAGGGAAGGAGTCTTGCTGAGTCTGGAGGACATAGAGCCCCCAGCCCCATCCAGGACCCCTCCCTGTGGCTCCGAGGATCCATGAACCTCAGCCCTGCTCACACACAGGGCGAGGTTCTCTCGTGGGGGAGGGTGTGAGGGGAGGCATGTCTGTGCACCTCAAAGGGCTGTGTGTGCGAGTCCACCCACCCTTGTCGGGTGCCTGGCCCCCTCACCTCTGCTGCACAGGGCCACGCAGCGGCCTCTCCCACGCTTAGGTTGTCCAGCAGCCCAGTATGTAAAATTCCAAGAACTCCCATCAGTCCAGAAAAATCTCTGCACCATAACTAGAGGAGAGAGGCTGGGTCAGAGGGCGGAGGGCCAGGGAGACAGGTGCGGGGGCTCCTGAAGGTCCCCTCAGCACCCCTTCTGGACACTGTGTCTATAATCTCCTCTCACTGTGTCACCTGGCTAGGGCCCCCCCGGACAGACCCACCCCCGAGCGTTTCCAGGCAGTGACATGGAAAAGCAAACATCGCTTCCAGCTCTCACACACAGCAGGCTTCTCAAACTCCACTGAGCAGACAGTCCCCCGGGGATCTGGTGGAAAGCGGATCCTGATCCGCGAGGTCTGGGGTGCAGCCCAGGATCCTGTCTCTCAACAAGCACCAGGGGATGTGGATCCTCTGGTCCCGGGACCACACGTGAGCAGCAAATGCGACAGCGCTTACCCAGGCCCAGCCCCGGGTCACTCTGAGAGAGGGACGCCCTCAGAGACGAGGACACCGAAACATGGAGGCAGGCATTCAGCCACTAAGGGACCAAGCTGGGCATGAACTCTTGTCTCCTGACTCCAGTGATCTGCTCATTAACATTTCACAGCCAGCTTTGGTGGAAAGTGTGAGGCAGAGGGAAGAAAGAGCCCTGATTTGTAATAATTGTCCATTTCTCTGGTGGAAATGCATCCACCATGGCAGATTTCAAGCTGCAAGCGAGAAGCCACTGAACACGGGTGAGGAAGGGAAGCGCTCAGGCATCACGTCTCCTAAGTCAGCACAAGCCGGCTTCCGAGGCCAGGATGAGCCTCCATGGAGGCAGGTGGTCCAGTGGTGAAGAAGCTGCCTGACCTTGCAGGGGCCACGAGTTCGATCCCTGGTCCTGGAAGATCCCACATGCCACAGAGCACCCACTGTGGTCCAACTGCTGAGCAGGGACTCTCGATTCTGTGCACCCCAACAAGCAAAGCCACTTCAATAAGAAACCCATGCCCCACAGCCAGACAGTGCCCAGCCACAATTAGAGAAAGCCCAGGTGCAGCAAAATATGAACACAGGAAAAAGGCTTTTAAAAGATAGGGATTGACTTCCCAGTATTAAATCAACCTTTTTAAAAAGGACAGAAAGAAAGAGCATCCTCTCCCTGGACATTGGCCCCTCACTTACCCGCCCTCTGATGCGGCCTCCGATCCACACCTGTCCACGGTTGGTCGTTACACTCAAGCGATGGATGAGATGGTTGACACTGAAGCTGTGGATGGAGGCGAGGTTGCCTCTGTAGCACCTCCTGCAGACACGCTGCAGAGAGAACAGGCAGGAGAGAAAATTCACTGTTTTCACGTTAAGTTCCTGAGTCTCCAGGACAGATCCCACATCCATCTGCAAATCAGAAATCAGCTATCTGCTGCTCCCCCTGAATCCCATCTCTTGTGCCTTTATTTCAGCTTCCCTGGTGACTCAGCTGGTAAAAAAAATCCACCTGCAATGCGGGAGACCTGTGTTTGATCCTTGGGTTGGGAAGATCCCCTGCAGAAGGAAATGGCAACCCACTCCAGTGCTCTTGCCTGGACAATTCCATGGACAGAGGACACTGGTTGGCTACAGTCATGGGGTCGCAAAGAATCAGATACGACTGAGCAACTTCACTTTCTTTCACTTTGTTTTCTGATGCATATTAGACTAAGACAACCACTAGTCTAAATAATAAGAAACAACATTGAATCCAATCCTGTCTCTCCATCCCTGGTCCCCCATAGCAGCCTCCATGCCATATACCTGAGCTTTATTAAACCTCCTTGGGGTCAGCACCATCCTGTAGCGGCAGCTCTTGCACTCAGGACTGCCTGAAAGTTGCACTGTCTCCTCTTCTTTGGGGCACTGCACGTCCTCATCTGAGTCATCTGAGTCTGAGTCCCCCTCATCGTCGTGGGCGTCCTCGGCCTCCTCTCCCCCCGACTCAGGCACTTCACGACTCAGGGCCAGCTCTCCTTCCTGCCCCCCTGAGCCTTCCAGATCGTGGCTCAGATCTGCCTGTGTCTCTGGATCACCCAGATGGGGAGCATCCTTCTCTGGAAAAAAGAAATAATCTGCCATCAGAACAGGGCCACCTTCCTCCAGGACCACGGACAGCTCCGATGGCTCCACTCAGTCTTCCTAGGGAACCCGTCTGGAACCAAAGACTGGAAGGATCCCTTGGGGGTTGAATGGGCCAGAATTCTTGCATCACACACACAAATACAGGAGAACCTGATGCCAGCTGACACCACATGCGAGTAATTAGGGAGGGAGAGATGTGAGAAGCCCTCATCTTCACAGGGGGTGTTTTCCCTTGCAAAGGAGCCCTGAGGGAAAGTTCAGGTCACAGCTCTGGGTCCAGGAGAAATATAACTAGACAGGGGCTGGGCAACTGAACAGGGGGTTGTGGCCCTGGACCCCCAGGAGTGAAAAACAGTGCAGGAAAGAAGAGAGGAAGATGGATGAGAAGGGAAGGGGAGCACTCACCCAGGTAGAGAGCAGAAACTGTCCCCAGCAGGAGAAGGGGCAGGAGCAGGCCGCCTCTCATGTCCCTGCAGTCTTGTGGCAGACGCACAGCTCCACGTGCCCTCCTGGGGACTTGCCTTGTGTCTGCAGGGCCCCTGGAACACAGTGGAGAGGCAGGGTCTGCTCAACTGGGAGACTGAAGGGCAAAGTGGAGAGCTTCCTTGTCTCCCAGCGAACAGACCCCAAGCTGGAGCATCAGGGGAAGAACAGGGGTTTGTCAGCTCAAGTCCCTTTCCCTGAGAGCACGTCACTGCTCCCTGGGACAGCACTCAGCTCAGACCAGCGCTCCTGCAGGCACAGGCGAGCTCACCTTCAGGGCCAGAGTCAGACCCACTGGGGAAGAAGGGGGAGGACAGTGCTCATTATGGGGCAAAGGACCGGAGTCCCCGGTGTATCCCATACAGAGCCCGGGTTCTTCCAGCCCCGGACCTGTCCTCCTGGGGAAGCCAAGGGACACTTACCTCCTGAGAGTCTGAAGCCTCCGCTCTCAGCCTCTGGCTGTTGGTGCACAGAAGCTTCCCTTATACTGGGCTTTGGGGAAGTGGGAAGAGGTCAGTGGGATTGCCCCAGGCCTGGGGGTTGGACGTGGGGCTGATAAGAGGTTGGCTCAGTCCTCCCACCCTTGGGCCCTGCTCTCTGCTGGGACGTCAGGGCCCTGCCTCCTGTTTGGACATAGATGCCCCAACACCCTAGTATGCTCCAGAAGTCCTCCATGACTACTGTCCAGACTGAATTTTTATCAGCCCGTAAAGGGTCCAGGTCTGAACAATCCTCTTCAGTCCCAGAAGCAGCCTTCCCTGGGTCAGCTTTCCAGCAAATGCCATGGAGGATCCAGGGAGCAGGGAGAGCAGGGGGAGGAGGGGGAGGCTCAGGGGGGCTCGGCCTCCTGAGCTCTGGGGTGAGCTGTGTGTGGGTGCTTCTTGTGCGGCATATCCCCGAATCCTCAGCTTCCTAACCTTGGCCACACGAGAACGTGTGATCAGCCCCACTTCACTGCCATGAAGAATGAGATTCAGAGAGGGCCGGGGACGTGCCAAGGTCGTGCGGGAAGTGGCGGGGGGAGGGGCTGGGACACTAAGGCTCTGAGGCTGAAACCCTTCCCTCTCTATGTCTGTCTCTCTCCCTCTTTCCCTTCCTCACTCTCTTCCTGTCTCTCCCTCTCCTCTCTCTCCATCTCTTTCTCATCATTAAGATGAAAAATGTATGCTCTTTCCTTTATACTGTGGCTCTCAATCAAGGTTCTCAGAGTTTGCACAATTATTGCTGGGAGTCAAATCATTCTTTCATGGGGGTTGGCGGAGGGGCCATCCTGTGTTTTGTAGAAAGTTTAAGTAAGTAAGTAAGTAAAGTCACTCAGTCATGTCCGACTCTTTGTGACCCCATGGACTGCAGCCCACCAGGCTCCTCAGTCCATGAGATTCTCCAAGCAAGAATACTGGAGTGGGTTGCCATTTCCTTCTCCAGCGGATCTTCCTGACCCAGGGATCTAACCCAGGTGTCCCTCATTAGAGGCAGACGCTTTAACCTCTGAGCCACCAGGGAAGTCCTGTAGAAAGTTTAGCACCGTTAAGTCACTCTGATATGTCTCTACACATTTCCAAATGTCCCTAGGAAGCAAAACTGCCTCTCTGAGGTTCACTGACCTAGCTCAGGCCTTGTTGTCCAGCCTAGAGGCAGATCTTTTCATAAGGAAGCAACAGCTGGAGTGAAGACCTTCATACTGAGTCTTCCGATTCTCTGTGGGCCATGCTTCCCTTCCAATCCACCAGCCCCCACGGTAGGCACAAGGGGCAGCAAATGAGGCACTCAGCTCAGTTGCAGAGTTCAAGGGGACACTAAAGAATTCAGTAGTCAAGATAAACGTTTCATGCAATCTTTCTTAAAAGTCAGAATCAATGCAAAAGTACCGTGATGAGCAAAATGTCAAGATATTCCTCAATCAAGTTCCAGCCACATTCACTGCAACCAAGGAGAGACCAGCAAGGACTGAGGCTTGATTTTGCCAGACATCCTGGCCCAGAGCCATCAAGGTGTTGCCTCCAATCTGGGGTAGCCTAGCTGGACAGTGTATTTTTATACTTTGGGTTCCTGCCCAGTGCTCAGGGCACCAGGGACGGGTCACCCAGGCTTTCTTGCCTGGCCTCTGCTCTCCCCAGGGCCCTGCAGATGGAGAAGTGTCTGAGAGGCAACTTCTGGGCTGATTGCAGAGTAACGGTCTCAGCCGTTATCTCCCAGGGCCAACGGACCCAACCCTCAGCTTCTCTACCTGACTTGGGGTTGGAGGGATTGGTCAATTCCAGAGAGGGAAACCTGGTCTTCACATTTCAAGCTGGAGACTTCCCTTGGAAGAGGAGTGGAGGGCTAGGCATCCCTCCATTATTCTCCCAGTCCTGGCCCCAGGCCAAGGACACGATTTCACGCAGCAGTTGGGATGACCAATTACATCGGCTGGTGTTGCAAACCAGCGCCATGATATGCTTTCCAAGTGCTGTTTCATTTTAACGTCCCTCTTTCACACATTAAGAAACGGCCTCTCAGAGAGCAGAAATAAGTCGCCCAAGACCACAGGACAAGTCAGAGACAGGCCTTCCGGCTCCTTATCTGCCTGCCTACCCTTGGCCTTCTGCCCTGGATGCCCATCCATCTGGCCAGCCTCTCCCCGAGGCTGACCCTGGGCAAAGACATCCCAGTGACTTCAGGGACCCCCTCAACATCACGGTGATGCCTGCCCAATGTGAAACCAGAAACAGCTTTTCTTGCCTTGCCACGAGGCAGGCAGATTCTTAGTTCCCCATCCAAGTACCGAACCCACACTCCCTTCAAGGGAAGCTCAGAGTCTTAAGCAAGGGGCTGGAAGTCTGGACATAACATTCCTGAAGCTCCACTCCCGTCCCAACACTCGTCTTCATTAAGGCTTTCACATCCTTATCCTGCTTATTTAAGCCTTCCATTCACCTGAGGGCCTTAGGCACTGCCGTTCTAGCCAACAGCTCCATCAGAGAGGGTAAGTGACTTGCCCAAGGCCACACAGCGAGTTCAAAGACGCGTGTCTGAGCCTAGTGTCTGACTCCCATGTCCTTGCTGTCTTTGATTCGCTCATTCCAATCCCAAAGAAAGGCAATGCCAAAGAATGCTGAAACTACCACACAATTGCACTCATCTCACATGCTAGTAAAGTAATGCTCAAAATTCTCCAAGCCAGGCTTCAGCAATATGTGAACCATGAACTTTCAGATGTTCAAGCTGGTTTTAGAAAAGGCAAAGGAACCAGAGATCAAATTGCCAACATTTGCTGGATCATGGAAAGAGCAAGAGAGTTCCAGAAAAAAACATCTATTTTTGCTTTATTGACTATGCCAAAGCTTTGGTGTAGATCACAATAAATTGTGGAAAATTCTTAAAAAGATGGGAATACCAGCCACCGCGCTTGAGCGTGGCCGAGAGCTATCTCACCTCTGAGGTCAGAGGAAGCGGCCTAGAGTGCCAGGTTGTGACGGCGCAGGAACGGCCAAGAGGAGCTACCCTGCGTCCGAGGTCAGTGGTGGCAGCCGGGAGGAGACACCCCGTGACCGAGGTCAGTGGTGGCCGGGAGGAGACACCCCAATTCCGAGGCCAGTAGGAGCTTTATTGACTATGCCAAAGCTTTGGTGTAGATCACAATAAATTGTGGAAAATTCTTAAAAAGATGGGAATACCAGCCACCGCGCTTGAGCGTGGCCGAGAGCTATCTCACCTCTGAGGTCAGAGGAAGCGGCCTAGAGTGCCAGGTTGTGACGGCGCAGGAACGGCCAAGAGGAGCTACCCTGCGTCCGAGGTCAGTGGTGGCAGCCGGGAGGAGACACCCCGTGACCGAGGTCAGTGGTGGCCGGGAGGAGACACCCCAATTCCGAGGCCAGTAGGGGCAGGGAGGAGACACCCCACGTATGAGGTCTGGGGCGGCCGGGAGAAGCCACCTCGCCTCGAGGCCAGGAGTGGCAGCTGAGAGGAGCCACCCATGGCCGAGGCCAGGGCCAGGGGCCGGGAGGAGCAACCTGAAGAGTGGTGGCTAGGCAGGCACAAGAGGGCCTAGAGGAGCTATCCTATGTTGAAGGTCAGGAATGGTGACGGTAAGGAGACACCCCTGNCCTCCACCACGTGGTGACCCCAGGGGACACTCACGGCTCCAACCAGCCCTCCAGTCCCCCTCGCCGCCTCCACTTGGAAAGGCACCACTTCCGGCCACACCCCGCATGCCGTGCTGAATCCCTGAATCCAAAGAAACAGGGCCTATCCTCCCCAATCCCGTGAACAAGGACCTTCTTCCACCAGACCCTATGGGGGCCTTCAGGAGCTGGACCCCGCCGGGTCCCCGCTGCCCCCAGGGGCCACTGCAGTGGAACCCCCAGTGCCACCCGCTCCCGCCCCACCACCAGGAGTCCCTCTCCAGCTTTATTCTCAAAATCCCCCCACCCTGCCCGCAAAGCCAGAACGAGGGCTTCCAGGATTCTCCAACCCAGAGGACTCCTCCACAGTGCACAGCAAAGAGACAACACTCAGGAGATGCTGTGAGAACATGGCTTTATGACTCAGGGAGGCTGCGGGGCAAGGAGGCCAAGGGTGAGACCGGGCAGGTAGGGGGTTGGGGGGCAAGGTCTCCCGCCTCCAGCTTAGTAGGAGCAGACGAAGGGCAGCCGCCTTTTGCACGGAGCTCGTCGCCAGCGACCCCCTGCAGGCAGAGAGCACAGTTATATCAGTTCGCCTGAGTTTGGCCTGTGTCCCCCCAGTGCCCGGCCAGGCACCTCTCAGCTGACCTCTGCCTGCCAACCTGAGGGCCGCATGTCTCCCCATGTCCCAGCTAGCCACGATGACTGGTCTCTTCCCTTGCAGAGAGAGTGTGCTAAGGGCTTTCCATGGACTGTCCTTTCATCCTCACAGTGACACCAAGAGGTCAGCACTGTCAGCACTCCCATTTCACAGATGGGGACACTGAGGCTTAGGGGGATTGGTAACCTGCCCTGATCTCAGCAGACAAGTAGCGACTGGAGCCAGATGTGGATCTCGGCCATCTGACTGCAGCCCGTGTGGTCTTCACCCCTCTTCTAAACTCCCACATGACGGGCAGCTGAGCTGTTGGGAGCTGGGGAATCATCTGTCAGCTGGCCCTAGTTCCCACATCTTTCCCGTGTCCCACGGCCACACCTCCATTCCCGAGTGTCCCTCCTGTCTGTCCCACACTCACTCCTTGTCACCATCCCGTCAGAGGAAGGGCAGGAGTCTCACTGAGTCTGGAGGACACAGAGCCCCCAGCCCCGTCCAGGACCCCTCCCTGTGGCTCTGAGGATCCGTGCACCTCAGCCCTGCTCACACACAGGGCGGGGTTCTCTCGTGGGGGAGGGTGTGAGGCGAGGCGTGTCTTTGCCTCTCTGAGGGACCGGTGTGGAGTCCCCCCACTCGTCCGGGTTCCTGGCCCTCACCTCTGGTGCTCAGGGCCACACAGCGGCCTGTCCCAAACGTCGGCTGCCATAGACCCCAGTACGTAAAATTCCAAGAACTCCCATCAGTCCAGCGGTATTTCCTCCACAGGCACTAAGGGAGAGAGAGGCTGGGCCAGAGGGCGCAGGGCCAGGGAGACAGGTGCGGGGGCTCCTGAAGGTCCCCTCAGCATCCCTTCTGGACACTGTGTCTATAATCTCCTCTCGCTGTGTCACCTGGCTAGGGCCCCCCCGGACAGACCCACCCCCGAGCGTTTCCAGGCAGTGACATGGAAAAGCAAACATCGCTTCCAGCTCTCACGCACAGCAGGCTTCTCAAACTCCACTGAGCAGACAGTCCCCCGGGGATCTGGTGGAAAGCGGATCCTGATCCACAAGGTTTGGGGTGCAGCCCAGGATCCTGTCTCTCAACAAGCACCAGGGGATGTGGATCCTCTGGTCCCGGGCCACACGTGAGCAGCAAATGCGACAACGCTTACCCAGGCCCAGCCCCGGGTCACTCTGAGAGAGGGACGCCCTCAGAGACGAGGACACCGAAACATGGAGGCAGGCATTCAGCCACTAAGGGATCAAGCTGGGCATGAACTCTTGTCTCCTGACTCCAGTGATCTGCTCATTAACATTTCACAGCCAGCTTTGGTGGAAAGTGTGAGGCAGAGGGAAGAAAGAGCCCTGATTTGTAATAATTGTCCATTTCTCTGGTGGAAATGCATCCACCATGGCAGATTTCAAGCTGCAAGCGAGAAGCCACTGAACACGGGTGAGGGAGAGAAGCACTCAGTCATCAGGTCTCCTAAGTCAACACAAGCCGGCTTCCGAGGCCAGGATGAGCCTCCATGGGGGCAGGTGGTGCCTTGAGGCACTCAGAAACGACTTCCCTGGTGGTCCAGTGGTGAAGAAGCTGCCTGACCTTGCAGGGGCCTCAAGTTCAATCTCTGGTCCTGGAAGATCCCACATGCCACAGAGCACCCACTGTGCTCCAACTGCTGAGCAGGGACTTTGATTCTGTGCACCCCAACAAGCAAAGCCACTTCAATAAGAAACCCATGCCCCACAGCCAGAGAGTGCCCCAGCTACAACTAGAGAAAGCCTGGGTGCAGCAAAATATGAACACAGGGAAAAGGCTTTTAAAAGATAGGGGATTGACTTCCCAGTATTAAACCAACGTTTTTAAAAAGGACAGAAAGAAAGAGCATCCTCTCCCTGGACATTGGCCCCTCACTTACCCAACCTCTGATGAAGCCTCCAATCCACACCTGTGCCTCGTTGATCCCCGTGGCCAAGTGCTGGATGTGACCATTGAATTTCAAGCTGTGGATGGAGGCGAGGTTGCCTCGGTAGTGCTTCCTGCAGACACGCTGCAGAGAGAACAGGTGGGAGAGAAATTCACTGTTTTCACGTTAAGTTCCTGAGTCTCCAGGACAGATCCCACATCCATCTGCAAATCAGAAATCAGCTATCTGCTGCTCCCCCTGAATCCCATCTCTTGTGCCTTTATTTCAGCTTCCCTGGTGACTCAGCTGGTAAAAAAAAATCCACCTGCAATGCAGGAGAATGAAGCCTCCAATCCACACCTGTGCCTCGTTGATCCCCGTGGCCAAGTGCTGGATGTGACCATTGAATTTCAAGCTGTGGATGGAGGCGAGGTTGCCTCGGTAGTGCTTCCTGCAGACACGCTGCAGAGAGAACAGGTGGGAGAGAAATTCACTGTTTTCACGTTAAGTTCCTGAGTCTCCAGGACAGATCCCACATCCATCTGCAAATCAGAAATCAGCTATCTGCTGCTCCCCCTGAATCCCATCTCTTGTGCCTTTATTTCAGCTTCCCTGGTGACTCAGCTGGTAAAAAAAAATCCACCTGCAATGCAGGAGACCTGGGTTTCATCCTCGGGTCAGGGAGATGCCTTATAGAAGGAAATGGCAACCCACTCCAGTGCTCTTGCCTGGACAATTCCATGGACAGAGGACCCTGGTTGGCTACAGTCATGGGGTCGCAAAGAATCAGATACGACTGAGCAACTTCACTTTCTTTCTTTCACTTTGTTTTCTGATGCATATTAGGCTAAGAGAACCACAGTCTAAATAATAAGAAACAGAACATTGAATCCAATCCTGTCTCTCCATCCCTGGTCCCCTGTAGCAGCCTCGATGCCATATACCTGAGCTTCATTAAACGTCTTTGGAGTCCGCACCATCCTGTAGCGGCAGCTCTTGCACTCAGGACCACCAGGAAGTTGCACTGTCTCCTCTTCCTTGGGGCACTGCACGTCCTCATCTGAGTCACCTGGGTCTGAGTCCCCCTCATCGTCGTGGGCGTCCTCGGCCTCCTCTCCCCCCAACTCAAGCACCTCACCACTCAGGGCCAGCTCTCCTTCCTGCCCCCCTGAGCCTTCAGGATCCCGGCTCAGGTCTGCCTGTGTCTCCGGACTGCCCATATGGGGGGCATCATTCTCTGCGAAGAAGAAATAACCCGCCATCAGACCAGGGACCACCTTCCTGCAGGACCACGGACAGCTCAGATGGCTCCACTCAGTCTTCCTAGGGACCCCATCTGGAACCAAAGACAATGAGCCAGAATTCTTGCATCACACACACAAATGCATGAGAACCTGATGCCAGCTGACACCACGTGCGGGTACTTAGGGAGGGAGAGATGTGAGAAGCCCTTGTCTTCACAGGGGGCTCCTTGCAAAGGAGCCCTGGGGGAAAGTTCAGGTCACAGCTCTGGGTCCAGGAGAAATATAACTAGACAGGGGCTGGGGCAACTAAGGACGTGCCAAGGTCATGCGGGAAGTTGGGGGGGGGGGGGCTGGGACACTAAGCCTCTGAGGCTGAAACCCTTCCCTCTCTATGTCTGTCTCTCTCCCTCTTTCCCTCCCTCACTCTCTTCTTGTCTCTCCCTCTCCTTTTTCTCCATCTCTTTCTCATTTTTAAGATGAAAAATGTATGCTCTTTCCTTTATACTGTGGCTCTCAATCAAGGTTCTCAGCCTTTGCACAATTATTGCTGGGAGTCAAATCATTCTTTCATGGGGGTTGGCGGAGGGGCCATCCTGTGTTTTGTAGAAAGTTTAGCACCGTTAAGTCACTCTGATATGTCTCCACACATTTCCAAATGGCCTCTAGGAAGCAAAACTGCCTCTCTGAGGTTCACTGACCTAGTTCAGGCCTTGTTGTCCAGCCTAGAGGCAGATCTTTTCATAAGGAAGCAAAAGCTGGAGTGAAGACCTTCGTACTGAGTCTTCCGATTCTCTGTGGGCCACGCTTGCCCTCCAATCCACCAGCCCCCATGGTCGGCACAAGGGGCAGCAAATGAGGCACTCAGCTCAGTTGCTGAGTTCAAGGGGACACTAAAGAATTCAGTAGTGAAGGTAAATAAACATTTCATGCAATCTTTCTTAAAAGTCAGAATCAATGCAAAAGTACCGTGATGAGCAAAATGTCAAGATATTCATCAGTGAAGTTCCAGCCACATTCACTGCACCTGAGAGGCCAGCAAGGACTGAGGCTTGATTTTGCCAGACATCCTGGCCCAGAGCCCATGGACCTGTCAGGGTGTTGCCTCCAATATGGGGTAGCCTAGCTGGGCAGTGTATTTTCATACCTTGGGTTCCCGCCCAGTGCTCAGGGCACCAGGGACGGGTCACCCAGGCTTTCTTGCCTGGCCTCTGCTCTCCCCGGGGCCCTGCAGATGGAGAAGTGTCTGAGAGGCCGCTTCTGGGCTGATTGCAGAGTAACGGTCTCAGCCGTTATCTCCTGGGGCCAATGGACCTGACCCTCAGCTTCTCTACCGACTTGGGGTTGGAGGGATTGGTCAGTTCCAGAGAGGGAAAACCTGGTCTTCACATTTCAAGCTGGAGACTTCCCTTGGAAGAGGAGTGGAGGTCTAGGCATCCCTCCATTATTCTCCCAGTCCTGGCCCCAGGCCAAGGACACGACTTCACGCAGCAGTTGGGATGACCAATTACATCGGCTGGTGTTGCAAACCAGCGCCATGATACGCTTTCCAAGTGCTGTTTCATTTTAATGTCCCTCTTTCACACATTAGGAAACAGCCTCTCAGAGAGCAGAAATAAGTCGCCCAAGACCACAGGACAAGTCAGAGACAGGCCTTCCGGCTCCTTATCCGCCTGCCTACCCTTGGCCTTCTGCCCCTGGATGCCCATCCATCTGGCCAGCCTCTCCCCGAGGCTGACCCTGGGCAAAGACATCCCAGTGACTTCAGGGACCCCCTCAACATCACGGTGATGCCTGCCCAATGTGAAACTGGAAACAGCTTTCCTTGCCTTGCCAGGAGACAGGCGGAGTCTTAGTTCCCCAACCAAGTACCGAACCTGCACTCCCTGCAGGGGAAGCTCAGAGTCTTAAGCAAGGGGCTGGAAGTCTGGACATAACATTCCTGAAACTCCACCACCGTCCGAACGCTGTGCTTCATTAAGGCTTTCGCATCCTTATCCTGCTTACTTAAGTCTTCCATTCACCTGAGGGCCTTAGGCACTGCCATTCTAGATGACAGCTCCATCAGAGAGGGTAAGTGACTTGCCCAAGGCCACACAGCGAGTTCGAAGACACGTGTCTGAACCTAGTGTCTGACTCCCCTGTCCTTGCTGTCTTTGATTCACTCAACTGTCACACATTAGCTAATGGCGCCCACCTTTTCAGCATCTGTGAAGCCCTGCCTCTCTAGCTTACTGCTTGCATCTCAGTTCATAGGGGTTTCAGCTCCGCCCCTTGTGTGAGGTCCGTCCAGCCTCACATCATGCAGAGGGCAGTGTGATGTGATGCAGAATGCAATCGCCACTCCAGGCTCAGCCCTCGGCTCTCAATATTCCCACCCACAAACCAAGGCTAATGACAAGACCTACCTCTAATGAGATCCGCTCCAGTAACGCTCTAAGGACAGTACCAGGCATGCGGGCTTGGGGGTAGCCTTTGTCAGGAAACCAGGTCCCAATTGTCCCCCTGGTCAACCAGTAAGCCTGAGAGTTGCTTGAGGGTCTGTTCTGTGGAGTTCAGGATGATGTAAGGAACTCCAGGGATTCTGCTGTAAAGACACCAGCTGAGTTGCCCAGAGCTTAGTCAGCATCGTTTTGGAGGGAACGGGACACGCACGCCCATATTTGGGGATATCACGTCAGTGCTCTAAGTTTATTTAAAATGTATCTTAAGGGTGGTTAAGATGCATCCTCTCACCTGTGCTGTATCGTAGCCTGCTCGGGGAATTGTCACACAGGAAATTTACCAGGCGATGGGCCCACGTCAAGATACAGAATCTTTCCAGCAGCCCAAATGCCTCCTTGTTCAATTTTACCTCCCAGAGGCAGCAGTCACACTTCTGCCACAAACACACCGCCAACAGAAGACATTTGTGAGGAACAAGGTGAAGTCTCCCTTAGCACAAAGTCTCAGAGCCCAGCACATATTTATTGCTTAACAAATGAGGGACGTTGTTACTCTTTATTATTAATTCTGGAACAAAGAGAACCAACGTCTCCCCTCACCAGAACACAATGCCCCGAGGACAGGAGCGAAAGCTCTGCTCCAGCATGGGGCTGAACCCGTAATTGTGTCAGAAAACTGCTGTCATGGAAATCTAGACAACAGCAGTTACAGCAGACCTCAGTTTGATTTCTTAATTTTTCACCCTATCCTGCAAACTTGAGTAAGTAGCCTCTCCTATCGGGGCCACACTCAAAACATTCAGGTTCTTAATTTGCTTCTTAAGACCGGGAGGTGGGACTTCCCTGGTGATCCATTGGCTAAGACTCCAAGCTCCCAAATCAGGGGCCGAGGTTCCATCCCTGGTCAGGGAGTTACATCCCACTTGCTGCCACGACAGAGCCTGCGAGACACAGCTGCTGAGCACCTGAGCTCCAGAGACCAGGGCCACAGCTAGAGGAGACTTTGCGCTCCAAGGAAGACCCAGCACAGCCAAATCAAATGAAGAAATAATAAAATAATGCTTACAGGAGGTTTTTTATTTGCCTCTAACACCCTGGGACCTTCTGTTCTTCTATGTATTTCAGGAGTTCTGGAGAAAAGGGCTTCACAGCATTGACGTCTTACTTTCTGCTCACCGCACCCTCCCCAGCTAAGGGGGTTCAGGATGCCCTGCTTCCTCACCTCGGGCTAGGACTCCTTCGGCCCCTGCGAGGTTGGAAGCCTGTGCCCCAAGGTGAGCACAAGGGTAGAGGACTCGGGGCTTCCCTGATGGTCCAACAGTTAAGAATCTGCCTTGCAGTGCAAGGGACACTGGTTCAGTCCCTGGTCTGGGAAGATCCCACGTGTTGGGGGCAGCTGAGCCCCGGAGCTGCAACCAGAGAGTAGCCTCACTTGTTGCAACTAGAGAAAGCCTGCGCGCAGCAGCATGGACCAGCACAGCAAAAAAGAAATGATTTTTTTTAAAGTAGAGGGTGGTCTCCTTCCTCCCCTCCGCGCTGTATCCCATGTGATCATGCCTGGAAAGCAGCCAACACTTCCAGCCGTGAAATCCTGCTGACTGAAAGGACACGCGCTGGAAACCCTCGCATCCCTCCGTGGGTCATACTCAGATACTCAGCCTGATGGAAGCAAGGTCCCATGCTGTAAAAAACAATATGGAATGGGAACCTGAAAAGTTAGGTCCATGAATCAAAGCAGATTGGAAGTGGGCAAACAGGAGACGGCAAGAGTGAACGTCGACATTCTAGGAATCAGTGAACTAAAATGGACTGGAATGGGTGAATTTAACTCAGATAGACATTATATCTACTACTGCGGGCAGGAATCCCTCAGAAGAAATTGAGTACCTACCATGGTCAACAAAAGAGTCCCAAATGCAGTACTTGGATGCAATCTCAAAAACGACAGAATGATCTCGTTTCCAAGGCAAACTATTCAATATCATGGTAATCCAAGTCTATGTCCCGATCAGTAATGCTGAAGAAGCTAAAGTTGAATGGTTCTATGAAAACCTACAAGACCTTCAAGAACTAACACCCAAAAAAGATGTCTTTTTCATTATAAGGGACTGGAAAGCAAAAGTAGGAAGTCAAGAAACACCTGGAGTAACAGACAAATTTGACCTTGTTTTACAGAATGAAACAGGGCAAAGACTAATAGAGTTTTGCCAAGAGAACACCCTGGTCATAGCAAACACCCTCTTCCAACAACACAAGAGAAGACTCTACATAAGGACATCATCCGATGGCCAACACTGAAATCAGATTGATTATATTCCTTGCAGCCAAAGATGAAGAAGTTCTATACAGTCAGCAGAAACAAGACCAGGAACTGACTGTGGCTCAGATCATGAACTCCTTATTGCCAAATTCAGATTTAAATTGAAGAAAGTAGGGAAAACCACTAGACCACTCAGGTATGACCTAAGTCAAATCCCTTATGATTATACAGTGGAAGTGAGAAATAGAATCAAGGGATTGGATCTGATAAACAGAGTGCCTGATGAACTATGGAAGGAGGCTCATGATATTGTACAGGAGGCAAGGATCAAGACCATTCCCAAGAAAAAGTCATGCAAAAAGGCAAAATGGTTTTCTGGGGACTCCTTATGAATAGCTGTGAAAAGAAGAGAAGCGAAAGGCAAAGGAGAAAAGGAAAGATATAAGCATCTGAATGCAGAGTTCCAGAGAATAGCAAGGAGAGATAAGACGGCCTTCCTCAGTGATCAATGCAAAGAAATAGAGGAAAACAATAGAATGAGAAAGACTAGAGATCTCTTCAAGAAAATTAGAGATACCAAGGGAACATTTCATGCAAAGATGGGCTCGATAAAGGACAGAAACCATATGGACCTAACAGAAGCAGAAGAGATTAAGAAGAGGTGGCAAGAATACATGGAAGAACAGTATTAAAAAGATCTTAATGACCTGGATAATCATATGGCATGATCACTCATCTAGAGCCAGACATCCTGGAATGTGAAGTCAAGCGGGCCTTAGGAAGCATCAGTATGAACAAAGCTAGTGGAGGTGATGGAATTCCAGTTGAGCTGTTTCAAATCCTGAAAGATGATGAAAGTGAAAATGCTGCACTCAATATGCCAGGAAATTTGGAAAACTCAGCAGTGGCCACAGGACTGGAAAAGGTCAGTTTTCATTCCAATCCCAAAGAAAGGCAATGCCAAAGAATGCTCAAACTACCACACAATTGCACTCATCTCACATGCTAGGAAAGTAACACTCAAAATTCTCCAAGCCAGGTTTCAACAGCATGTGAACCGTGAACTTCCAGAGGTTCAAGTTGGTTTTAGAAAAGGGAGAGGATCCAGAGATCAAATTGCCAACATCTGTTGGATCACTGAAAAAGCAAGAGAGTTCCAGAAAAACATCTACTTCTGCTTTACTGACTATGCCAAAGCCTTGGTTTAGATCACAATAAACTGTGGAAAATTCTGAGAGAGATGGGATTATCAGACCACCTGACCTGCCTCTTGAGAAATCTGTATGCAGGTCAGGAAGCAACAGTTAGAACTGGACATGGAACAATGGACTGGTTCCAAATATGAAAAGGAGTACGTCAAGGCTGTAGATTGTCACCCTGCTTATTTAACTTATATGCAGAGTACATCATGAGAAACGCTGGACTGGAAGAAATACAAGCTGGAATCGAGATTGCCAGGAGAAATATCAATAACCTCACATATGCAGATGACACCACCCTTATGGCAGAAAGCAAAGAAGAACTAAAGAGCCTCTTGATGAAAGTGAAAGAGGACAGTGAAAAAGTTGGCTTAAAGCTCAACATTCAGCAAATGAAGATCATGGCATCTGGTCCCATCACTTCATGGCAAATAGATGGGGAAACAGTGACAGACTTTATTTTTGGGATCTCCAAAATCACTGCAGATGGTGACTGTAGCCGTGAAATTAAACGATGCTTGCTCCCTGGAAGAAAAGTTATGCCAACCTAGACAGCTTATTAAAACGCAGAGACATTACTTTGCCAACAAAGGTCCATCTAGTCAAAGCTAAGGTTTTTCCAGTAGTCATGTATGGATGTGAGAGTTGGACTACAAAGAAAGCTGAGTACTGAAGAATTGATGCTTTTGAACTGTGGTGTTGGAGAAGAGTCTTGAGAGTCCCTATGACTGCAAGGAGAGCCAACCAGTCCATCCTAAAGGAGATCAGTCCTGAGTGTTCATCGGAAGGACGGATGCTGAAGCTGAAGCTCCAATACTTTGGCCACCTGATGTGAAGACCTGACTCATTGGCAAAGACCTTGATGCTGGGAAAGATTGAAGGCAGGAGGAGAAGGGGACGGCGGAGGATGAGATGGTTGGATGGCATCATCGACTCGATGGGCATGAGTTTGAGTAAACTGCATAAGTTGGTGATGGACAGGGAGGCCTGGCATGCTGTAGTCCAGGGGGTTGCAAAATGTTGGACTCGACTGAGTGACTGAGCTACCAACCAGTCCATCCTAAAGGAGATCAGTCCTGAGTGTTCATCGGAAGGACGGATGCTGAAGCTGAAGCTCCAATACTTTGGCCACCTGATGTGAAGACCTGACTCATTGGCAAAGACCTTGATGCTGGGAAAGATTGAAGGCAGGAGGAGAAGGGGACGGCGGAGGATGAGATGGTTGGATGGCATCATCGACTCGATGGGCATGAGTTTGAGTAAACTGCATAAGTTGGTGATGGACAGGGAGGCCTGGCATGCTGTAGTCCAGGGGGTTGCAAAATGTTGGACTCGACTGAGTGACTGAGCTGACTGAATGGGCGTCACCACCTCTACCCCACGCACTCAGCCCTAGGAGAACCTAGGCCCCTGCATGAGGCCTGGTGGTTAAGGGGGTGAACTTAGGGTCAGGCCGTTGAGGGGCTGGTCCTGGTTCCATCACCTGCTAACTGTTCGTTTGAGATCTGAATGCATCGCGCACACACCTCCTGGGGTGCTGTGAGGATTAGAGGACACAATGGACAGGAAACGCTGGCACAGAACTCTCAGTGAGCTCACGGCCAAAGGCGCGGCCATCATTTGCATCCTGCAGAAAGGACAGCATCGAGAATGCCACACCAGAGCAAGGCGTCCTGAGGAGTCCCTGCAAGTCCTGCTCCAGAGTCCCTGCTCCTTTATGTGCAGAGATCCTGAAACCAGGGGGTGGCCAGGGAGGAAGGTGGCCCTGCGACTCTGATCCCAGAAACGGTAGAAAGGAGTCAAGTGGAGAAAGAAAGGCTGAAGGCTGATTTCCTCGGATGAAACACTCAATCTGCCCCAAGTTGCAGAGCCGGAAGGAGGGCACCAAGGACCAAGGATTGGCCGTAAGGATGACAGTGACTCTCTAGAGAGAGCAGAGAGGGGGGAGCAGTCCTAGAAGCTGGGGCCTTTGAACACGCCCACAGACGGCTAGGAGAACATTAAAGAGGGCCTGATACCTGAGACCAGAATGCACAGGGGCTGGAGGAGCGGGCGATCCCGGGAGAGACCCCTTTCTCCTCCACCACGTGGTGACCCCAGGGAACACTCACGGCTCCAACCAGCCCTCCAGTCCCCCTCGCCGCCTCCACTTGGAAAGGCACCACTTCCGGCCACACCCCGCATGCCGTGCTGAATCCCTGAATCCAAAGAAACAGGGCCTATCCTCCCCAATCCCGTGAACAAGGACCTTCTTCCACCAGACCCTATGGGGGCCTTCAGGAGCTGGACCCCGCCGGGTCCCCGCTGCCCCCAGGGGCCACTGCAGTGGAACCCCCAGTGCCACCCGCTCCCGCCCCACCACCAGGAGTCCCTCTCCAGCTTTATTCTCAAAATCCCCCCACCCTGCCCGCAAAGCCAGAACGAGGGCTTCCAGGATTCTCCAACCCAGAGGACTCCTTCATAGTTCGCAGTGAAGAGACAACAGTCAGGAGATGTGTGAGAACGTCCCTTTATGAGCCAGGGAGGCTGCGGGGTAAGGGGGATGAGGGTGAGACCAGGCAGGCAGGAAGGCATGGGGCAGGGTCTCCCGCCTCCGGCTTAGTAGGAGCAGACGAAGGGCAGCCGCCACTTGCAGGAAGCTCGTCGCCAGTGACCCCCTGGTGGCAGAGAGCACAGTAATGTCAGTTCACCTGAGTTTGGCCTGTGTCCCCCCAGTGCCCGGCCAGGCACCTCTCAGCTGACCTCTGCCTGCCAACCTGAGGGCCGTATGTCTCCCCATGTCCCAGCTAGCCACGATCACTGATCTATTCCCTTGCAGAGACAGTGTGCTAAGGGCTTTCCATGGACTGTCCTTTCATCCTCACAGTGACACCAAGAGGTCAGCACTGTCAGCACTCCCATTTCACAGATGGGGACACTGAGGCTTAGGGGGATTGGGAACCTGCCCTGATCTCAGCAGACAAGTAGCGACTGGAGCCAGATGTGGACCTCGGCCATCTGACTGCAGCCCGTGTGGTCTTCACCCCTCTTCTAAACTCCCACATGACGGGCAGCTGAGCTGTTGGGAGCTGGGGAATCATCTGTCAGCTGGCCCTAGTTCCCACATCTTTCCCGTGTCCCACAGCCACACCTCCATTCCCGAGTGTCCCTCCTGTCTGTCCCACACTCACTCCTTGTCACCATCCCATCAGAGGAAGGGCAGGAGTCTCGCCGAGTCTGGAGGACACAGAGCCCCCAGCCCCATCCAGGACCCCTCCCTGTGGCTCCGAGGATCCGTGCACCTCAGCCCTGCTCACACACAGGGCGGGGTTCTCTCGTGGGGGAGGGTGTGAGGGGAGGCGTGTCTGTGCACCTCACAGGGGTGTGTGTGTGAGTCCACCCACCCTTGTCGGGCGCCTGGCCCCCTCACCTCTGGTGCTCAGGGCCACGCAGTGACCTCTCCCATTCCCAGGCTGCCCTCGGGCCCAGTATCCAAAATTCCAGCGACTGCCATCGGTCCAACGAAATGTCCTGTATAGGACTAGAGGAGAGAGAGGCTGGGCCAGAGAGCGCAGGGGCAGGGAGACAGGTGCGGGGGCTCCTGAAGGTCCCCTCAGCACCCCTTCTGGACACTGTGTCTATAATCTCCTCTCGCTGTGTCACCTGGCTAGGGCCCCCCCGGACAGACCCACCCCCGAGCGTTTCCAGGCAGTGACATGGAAAAGCAAACATTGCTTCCAGCTCTCACGCACAGCAGGCTTCTCAAACTCCACTGAGCAGACAGTCCCCCGGGGATCTGGTGGAAAGCGGATCCTGATCCGCGAGGTCTGGGGTGCAGCCCAGGATCCTGTCTCTCAACAAGCGCCAGGGGATGTGGATCCTCTGGTCCCGGGACCACATGTGAGCAGCAAATGCGACAGCGCTTACCCAGGCCCAGCCCCGGGTCACTCTGAGAGAGGGACGCCCTCAGAGATGAGGACACCGAAACATGGAGGCAGGCATTCAGCCACTAAGGGACCAAGCTGGGCATGAACTCTTGTCTCCTGACTCCAGTGATCTGCTCATTAACATTTCACAGCCAGCTTTGGTGGAAAGTGTGAGGCAGAGGGAAGAAAGAGCCCTGATTTGTAATAATTGTCCATTTCTCTGGTGGAAATGCATCCACCATGGCAGATTTCAAGCTGCAAGCGAGAAGCCACTGAACACGGGTGAGGAAGGGAAGCGCTCAGGCATCACGTCTCCTAAGTCAGCACAAGCCGGCTTCCGAGGCCAGGATGAGCCTCCATGGGGGCAGGTGGTGCCTTGAGGCAGTCAGAAACGACTTCCCTGGTGGTCCAGTGGTGAAGAAGCTGCCTGCCCTTGCAGGGGCCATGGGTTGGATCCCTGGTCCTGGAAAATCCCACATCCCACAGAGCAATGAACCCTGAGAGCCAAAACTACTGACCCGGGAATCTAGAGCCTCTGGCAGCAGCTGCGCAGCCTGGGCACCCTGGATCCCATGCTGTGCGAGGAGAGAAGCCGGAGCACCACGGCTGGAGATCAGCCCCTGCTCGCTGCGACGGACAAAGCCTGCCACGTAGTGACAGACCCGTTGTAGCCATAAATAAATAAGAATTTTTTTAAAGATAGTGAATTGATTTTACAGTGTTAAACCAACAACAACAAGAAAACAAGACCTTCTGATACCAGGAAATCAGCCCTTCACTTACCCAGAGCTTGATGATGACGCCGATCCAGACCTTTGCTTGTTTGAGCCTTCTGGCCCAGCGAGAGATGCGATTATCGAAGAGGAGGTTGTGGATGGAGACGAGGTTGCCTCGGAAGCACTTCCTGCAGATGCTCTGCACAGAGAATAGTGGGGTAGAAAATTCACTGTTTCTTGCAAGTCCCTGTGTCTTAAGGAGCAATGCAAAGAAATCAAGGAAAACGATAAAATGGGAAAGACTAGAGAACTCTCCAAGATAATTGCAGATATCAGGAGACTATTTCCTGCAAGGATGGGTCACCATAAAGCACAGAAACAGTAAGGACCTGAGAAGCAGAAGAGATTAAGAAGAGGCAGCAAGAATACACAAAAGAGCTACACAGAAAAACGTCCTAATGACCAGGATAACCGTGATGGTGTGGTCACTCACCTCCAGCCAGACAGCCTAAGTGCGAAGTCAAGGGGGCCTTGGGAAGCATTACTACAAAGAAAGCTAGTGGGGGTGGTGGAATTCCAGCTCAGCTGTTTCAAATCCTGAAAGAAGAAGCTGTGGAAGTCCTGCGCAAAATGCTGCTGCTGCTCAGCTGCTTCAGTCGTGCACAGAATGTTTGGCAGCAAACTTGAAAAAACTTCAGCAGTGACCTCAGGACTGGAAAAGGTCAGTTTTCATTTCAGTTCAAAAGAATAGCAATGCCAAAGAATGTCCAAACTGCCATACAATTGCCCTCATTTCACGTGCCACCAAGGTGAAGCTCAAAATCCTTCAAGCTGGGCTTCAAGAGTACATGACCAGAGAACATCCAGAAGTACAAGTCAGGTTTAGAAAAGGCAGAGAAACCACAGATCAAACCATCAATATCTGTTGGATCCAGAAAACTCCATTTCTGCTTCATTAACTAAGCTAATGACCTTGACTATGTGGATCACAACAAAGGACTGTGGAAAATTCTTCAAGAGACAGGAATCCCAGACCAGCTGACCTGCCTCCTGAGAAGCCTGTGTGCAGGTCAGGAAGCAACAGTTAGAACAGAACATGGAACAACTGACTGGCTCCAAATTGGGAAAGAAGTATGACAAAGCTGTTTATAGTCACCCTGCTTATTTAACTTGTATGCAGAATACATCATGTGAAATGCTGGTCTGGATGAATCACAACCTGAAATAAAGAATACCAGGAGAAATATCAACAACCTCAGATATGCAGATGATATCATTCTAATGGCTGAAAGTGGAGAGGAACTAAACAGCCTCTCGATAAGATGAAAGGAGAGTGGAAAAGCTGGCTTAAAACTCAACATTCAAAAAACTAAGATCATGGCATCAGGCCCCATCACTTCATGGGAAGCAGAAGAGGATAAAGTGTAAACAGTGACAGATTTTCTTTTCTTGGGCTCCAAAATCACTGTGGAGGTGACTGCAGCCGTGAAATTAAAAGACATTTGTCCCTTGAAAGGAAAGTTATGACAAACCTAGAGCATATTAAAAAGCAGAAACATCACTTTGCCAATAAAGGTCCCTTTAGTCAAAGGTATGGTTTTTCCAGTAGCAAGTGTGGATGTGAGAGTTAGAACATAAAGAAAGCTGAGCACCAACGAATGGATGCTTTCAAATTGTGCTGGAGAAGAGTCTTGAGAGTCCTTTGGACTGCAAGGAGATCCAACCAGTCCATCCTAAAGGAATTCAAACTTGGATATTTATTGGAAGAACTGATGCTGAAGCTGAAGCTCCAATACTTTGGCCACCTGATACAAAGAGCTGACTCATTGGAAAAGACCCTGATGGTGGGAGGGATTGAAGGCAAAAGGAGAAGGAGTCTGCAGAGGATGAGGTGGTTAGATAGACTCAATGACTCAGTGGACATGAATCTGAGCAAACTCCGGGAGATAGAGAAGGACAGGGAGCCTAGTGTGCTGAAGTTCGTGGGAACAAAAGGAGTCGGACGTGACTTGGAGGCTGAAGAACAACAGCGGACTATTCCAAATACTTTTCCTGTGTTAGCTAAGCCTGTCTACAACTCCTATGTGGGACCATGCATTGCCATCTCACACGTGAAGACGCAGCAGCCCGGAAAGGTGAAGCAACTTGTGCAAATGAAACAGCTGATGAAGGCAGCTCCAGGATTTAGCACAGGTGCACCTCACCCCAAAGCTTTTTATCTAAACCAGGGGGTCTCAAGGTGCAGTCCCCAGACCAACAATAACATCAACTGGGAATGGGTTATAAATATAAACCCTTACACCCCAGACTTGCTAAACCTGAAACTGAGGGGATGTGCTCCAGAGACCTGTGTTTTAATCAGACTTCTGATGCATCCTGGGACTTCTCTGGTGGCTCAGATGGTAAAGAGTCTGTTTGCAATCTGGGAGACCCAAGTTTGATCCCTGGGTCACAGAAGAACCCCTGGAGAAGGAAATGGCAACCCACTCCAGTATTCTTGCCTGCAGAATTCCATGGACAAAGGAGCCCAGTGGGCTATACTCCATACGGTCGCAAAGAGCCAGACACGACTGGGTAACTAACACATTCTGATGCATATTATGCTTGGAGAACCACTCGTCTAAATAATAAGGAACAGAAGGTTGATCCACTCTGTCTCCCCTACACCCAGACCAACACAGCAGCCTCCTTGCCACTTACCTGAGCTTTCCTAAATATGTTCGGGGTCCGCACCACCAGGTAGTGGCAGCTCTTGCATGCAGGGGTCCCCAGAAGTTGCACTGTCTCCTCTTCCTTGGGGCACTGCACGTCCTCATCTGAGTCATCTGGGTCTGAGTCCCCCTCATCGTCGTGGGCGTCCTCGGCCTCCTCTCCCCCCGACTCAAGCACCTCACCACTCAGGGCCAGCTCTCCTTCCTGCCCCCCTGAGCCTTCAGGATCCTGGCTCAGGTCTGCCTGTGTCTCTGGATCACCCAGATGGGGAGATCCCTCTCTGGAAAAAGAAATAACCCGCCATCAGAACAGGTGCCATCTTCCTCCAGGACCACGGACAGCTCCGATGGCTCCACTCAGTCTTCCTAGGGATTCCATCTGGAACCAAAGACAGGAAGGATCCCTTGGGAGTTGGATGGACCTCACACACACAAATGCATGAGAACCTGATGCCAGCTGATACCACGTGAGGGTAATTAGGGAGGGAGAGATGTGAGATCTTCACAGGGGGGTGTTTTCCCTTGCAAAGGAGCCCTGGGGGAAAGTTCAGGTCACAGCTCTGGGTCCAGGAGAAATATAACTAGACAGGGGCTGGGCAACTGAACAGGGGGTTGTGGCCCTGGACCCCCAAGAGCGAAAAACAGTGCAGGAAAGAAGAGAGGAAGATGGATGAGAAGGGAAGGGGAGCACTCACCCAGGTAGAGAGCAGAAACTGTCCCCAGCAGGAGAAGGGGCAGGAGCAGGCCGCCTCTCATGTCCCTGCAGTCTTGTGGCAGACGCACAGCTCCACGTGCCCTCCTGGGGACTTGCCTTGTGTCTGCAGGGCCCCTGGAACACAGTGGAGAGGCAGGGTCTGCTCAACTGGGAGACTGAAGGGCAAAGTGGAGAGCTTCCTTGTCCCCCAGTGAACAGACCCCGAGCTGGAGCATCAGGGGAAGAACAGGGGCTTGTCAGCTCAAGTCCCTTTCCCTGAGAGTGCCTCACTGCTCCCTGGGACAGCACTCAGCTCAGACCAGCGCTCCTGCAGGCACAGGCATGCTCACCTTCAGGGCCAGAGTCAGACCCACTGGGGAAGAAGGGGGAGGACAGTGCTCATTATGGGGCAAAGGACCGGAGTCCCCGGTGTATCCCGGGTTCTTCCAGCCCCGGACCTGTCCTCCTGGGGAAGCCAAGGGACACTTACCTCCTGAGAGTCTGAAGCCTCCACTCTCAGCCTCTGGCTGTTGGCACACAGAAGCTGTCCTTATACTGGGCTTTGGGGAAGTGGGAAGAGGTCAGTGGGATTGCCCCAGGCACAGGCCGCCTCTCATGTCCCTGCAGTCTTGTGGCAGACGCACAGCTCCACGTGCCCTCCTGGGGACTTGCCTTGTGTCTGCAGGGCCCCTGGAACACAGTGGAGAGGCAGGGTCTGCTCAACTGGGAGACTGAAGGGCAAAGTGGAGAGCTTCCTTGTCTCCCAGCGAACAGACCCCAAGCTGGAGCATCAGGGGAAGAACAGGGGCTTGTCAGCTCAAGTCTCTTCCCCTGAGAGTGCCTCACTGCTCCCTGGGACAGCACTCAGCTCAGACCAGCGCTCCTGCAGGCACAGGCGAGCTCACCTTCAGGGCCAGAGTCAGACCCACTGGGGAAGAAGGGGGAGGACAGTGCTCATTATGGGGCAAAGGACCGGAGTCCCTGGTGTATCCCGGGTTCTTCCAGCCCCGGACCTGTCCTCCTGGGGAAGCCGAGGGACACTTACCTCCTGAGAGCCTGAAGCCTCCGCTCTCAGCCTCTGGCGTTGGCGCACAGAAGCTGTCCTTATACTGGGCTTTGGGGAAGTGGGAAGAGGCCAGGGGGATTGCCCCAGGCTCGGAGGTTAGACAGCAGGGCTGATAAGAGGTTGGCTCAGTCCTCCCACCCTTGGGCCCTGCTCTCTACTGGGACGTCAGGGCCCTGCCTCCTGTTTAGACATAGACGCCCCAACACCCTAGTATGCTCCAGAAGTCCTCCATGACTACTGTCCAGACTGAATTTTTATCAGCCCCTCAAGGGTCCAGGTCTGAACAATCCTCTTCAGTCCCAGAAGCAGCCTTCCCCGGGTCAGTTTTCCAGCAAATGCTGTGGAGGATCCAGGGAGCAAGGAGAGCAGGGGGAGGAGGGGGAGGCTCCGGGGGGCTCAGCCTCCTGAGCTCTGGGGTGGACGATGTGTGCGTGCTTCTTGTGCGGCACATCCCCGAATCCTCAGCTTCCTAACCTCGGCCACACGAGAACGTGTGATCAGCCCGACTTTACTGCTGTGAAGAATGATATTCAGAGAGGGCCAGGGACGTGCCAAGGTCGTGCGGGAAGTGGAGGGGCTGGGACACTAAGCCTCTGAGGCTGAAACCCTTCCCTCCCTGTCTGTGTCTGTCTCTCTTCCTCTTCCCTTCCTCTCTCCCTCTTTCCCTTCCTCACTCTCTTCCTGTCTCTCCTTCTCCTCTCTCGCTCTATCTTTTTCTCATTTTTAAGATGAAAAATTGATGCTCTTTCCTTTACGCTGCCACTCTAGTTGAAGGTGCTCAACCTTTGCATCTTAACGCTTGCAGGTCACATGGTTCTGTGTTGGAGGCTGAGGGTGTGATCTCTCCTGTGTCTCATAGAAAGCGTCACAGCATCTCTGGATCTCTGCCCGCTGGAAGTCAATCGTGCCTCCCCAGTCATGCACTAGGATATGCCCCACACGTTTACAAATAACAATGGAAAGTAAGATTGCCCCTTCCAGGACCACTGATCTAGAACAGGCCATTTCGTCCAGCCTTGAGCCCTATCTGCTGGCAAGGGACAGCAGGTGGAATGGAGACCTTCCTACAAGGTCGTTCGGATGCTCCGTGGGCCGCCCTCCTGCCCACCCGGACTCCCCGTCTCCCACCAGCTCTGTGTCACCACCGCGGCGAGCAGTGAGGGGCGGCGAGGGAGACACCGGCCTCGGCTGTGAAAGTTCAGGGGACTCAGAAGTATGCAGTAGTCGAGATAAATAAATATTTCATGAAATTTTTCTTAAATACCAGCATAAATGCCAAAGTACCGTGATGAACAAAATGTCTAAATACTGATCAAGCTCCAGCCACATTCACCGCAATCCAAGCAGAGGCCAGCAGGGCTGAGGCTTGATCCTGCCAGACGTCACGGGCCTCAGCCCACGGCCCCGTCAGGGTGGGGCCTCACTCTGGGGGACCCTCGCGGGACAGCGCATCTTTGTTCCTACACTCCTGTCCAGCCGTCCAGTGCTCAGGGCACCGGGGACAGGGCGCCCCGAGGCTGACTGGCCTGGATGCCTGCCCCTGCTCTGCTCTCCCTGGGGCCCTGCAGATGGAGAAGTGTCTGAGAGGCCACCTCTGGGCTGATTGCAGAGTAACGGTCTCAGCTGTTATCTCCCGGGGCCAACGGACCCGACCCTCTGCTTATCTACCTGACTTGGGGGTCTGAGTACTGAGCAACTCCAGAACCCAGAAACATGATCTCTGGATTTTACACTGAAGAGTTCCCTTGGTGGGGAGTGTGGAAGGCTAGCCCCACTTCGCATATTCCCCCAAGTCCATGGGGTCCAGGCCAGGAAGATCGTTTCACTCAGCGGTCAGAATGACCAACAAGGTCAGCTGGTGTCATTAGCCAGCAACATGATAAACTTCTGGGAAGAGTTGTTTCCCAGAGCTACTTGGCTAAGGGGAAAAAAATCACCCACAAGCTCATATTAGGGAATGTGAGACCAGTTCTCTTATTTCATTTGCAGTTTTACTTAAGGGTGTTTAAGGTGCAGCCTATCGCCTGCACTGTGTCACAGACTGCTTGGGGAATTGTCACAAGGAAACGCACCATGTGATGGAGACTCTCTTACCAGGAGCCCAGATGCCTCCATCGGGCCCCTCCTGACTTTAATCCCCCGAAGGGGAGCTTCACGGACTGGCAGTCACACTTCTGCCACAAACACACCACCAACAGAAGACATTTGTGAGGAACAAGGTGAAGTCTCCCTTAGCACAAAGTCTCAGAGCCCAGCACATATTTAATGCTTAACAAATGAGGGACTTTGTTACTCTTTATTATTAATTCTGGAACAAAGAGAACCAACGTCTCCCCGCACCAGAACACAACGTCCCGAGGACAGGAGCGAAAGCTCTGCTCCACCACGGGGCTGAACTCGCAAGTTGTATCAGAAAACCGCCGTCATGGACATCTAGACAACAGCAGTTACAGCGGACCTCAGTTTGATTTCTTTCTTTTTCACCTCACTCTGCAAACTTGAGTAAGTGGCCTCTCCTATCGGGGCCACACTCAAAACATTCAGGTTCTTGATTTGCTTCTTAAGGCCCTGGAGTGGGACTTCCCTGGTGATCCATTGGCTAAGAGTAAGCTCCCAAATCAGGGGCCAGGGCTCCATCGCTGGTCAGGGAATTAGATCCCACTTGCTGCCACGAACACAGCCCGTGAGACACAGCTGCTGAGCACCTGAGCTCCAGAGACCAGGGCCACAGCCAGGGGAGACTTTGAGCTCCAAGGAAGACCCAGCACAGCCGAATCAAATACATAAAAAATGAAATAATTTTAAGTGAGGTTTCCTTTTTATTTGCCTCTAAGACCACTGGACCTTCTGCACTTCTATGAATTTCAGCAGTTCTGGAGAAAAGGGCTTCGCAGCACTGATGCCTTACTTTCTCACCACACCCCCAGCAGAGGGTTCAGGATGCCCTCCTTCCTCACCTCAGGCTTGGACTCCCTCGGCCCCAGCGTGGTTGGGAGCCTGTGCCCCAAGGTGAGCACAAGGGTAGAGGACTCGGGGCTTCCCTGATGGTCCAATGGTTAAGAATCTGCCTTGCAGTGCAAGGGCACTGGTTCAGTCCCTGGTCTGGGAAGATCCCACGTGTTGGGGGGCAGCTGAGCCCCGGAGCTGCAACCAGAGAGTAGCCTCACTTGTTGCAACTAGAGAAAGCCTGTGCGCAGCAGCAAGGACCAGCACAGCGACAAAGAAATGAGTTTTTAAAAGTAGAGGACAGTCTCCTTCCTCCCCTCCTTGTTGTATCCCTTGTGATCACATCCAGGAAGCAGCCAACACTTCTAGCCATGAAATCCTGCTGACTGAAAGGACACGCGCTGGAGATCCTTGCATCCCTCCGTGGGTCACATTTAGATGCCCAGCCCTGGACGAAAACCAGGTCACCACTTCTCTAAGCCTGGTTGTGTCAAAGGGACAGTAGTTACTGATCACACAAGGCCATCTTGGTAAGCTGCCTGCCATAGCAGGGAGTGCTCTGCAGATGCACAGTCAGTAGTACCCATCACTAGATGCTGGTGTGCTTATATTACAAACATCCTTATGCTCCGGAAGCTCTGTCTTGTCATCATTCCCAGGCCTTGCAAAGAGTTGAACATATATTAACAGCAGTTTTTCTACCACTGAGAGTCCCCGGAAACGCAGCGTGAGATGAGGATTTGAGCAAGTTTATCTGGGAGGCACTGGGACATACATGGGGAAGAAGAGTGTTCCTACAGGGAAGAGAAGGCAGCCAGTGCTCTCTGCGATAAGGCCAGCTGCCTCAGCAGACAACTGCAAGCTGATCCTGCTGGGAGACCCCGGGAAGCGGTGCCCAACACATGCCCCATAACTACTCCACTTGAGGAGCAAGAGTTCTCACACTCCCACTCCTGGGAGCTGTGGACTGTTCCCAGGGAGCTGCTGCTATACTCTGATGTTGAGGCAATAGCAGCGAGTGCAGTGCATTCAGAGTCCACTAGAAAGACTGGAGGGGTGGGCATGGTCCTGGCAGCACCTGCAATGCGCATGCCAGTTACTGGGCACCTTGTGCAAAGAGCACCTGAGCCCCTACCCCTGTCCCAAGCAGGCCCCACCC
>SJXQ01008675.1:170739-218257 GCA_006408695.1 Aepyceros melampus | reverse complement strand
TGACCCTATTGAGGTCGGAGGATGAGATGGCTGGATGGCATCACCGACTCAATGGGCATGAGTTTGAGCAAGCTCTGGGAGTTGCAGATGGACAGGGAGGCCTGGCATGCTGCAGTTCATGGGGTCGCAGAGAGTCAGACACTACTGAGAGACTGCGCTGAACTGAACTGACACTATTGATGAAGCACAGCAGGGTGGAAGGGGCGGTCCTTAAGAGCAGAAGTCTCGTGAGTGGGGCTCAGAAGAGGACATCAGTGACAGGAAGAAGCAAGAAATCAGGTTCAGGAAAGCACTTTTATTGCTAGGGTGGGAGGGGCCAGGTGGAGGCTGCCCGAAGGATCCAGCTCAGTAGGAAGAGTGGAACAGGAGGCTTGAGCCTCACTGAGCGAGTCCAGGGCCTCCTGTGAAGACACAGTGGGAAGGGCTCTCAGCCTCCTGTTCCCACCCCCAACCCCTGACTCAGCTCCAGGGGGGTCTTTCCCTCCCCGCCTATACCACGGTGGAGATGAGTCTAGAGACCCAGGAGTTCCGTCTCCGGAGGTCTGGCTCTTCCTAGCACTCCTCCCAAGACTTGCTGTCAGTCACCCCCTCTCCCACCTCCCCGCGGGTGCCCAGGGTCACACATCCAGCCGCTGACCCAGGGATGGCCGGCCGCCTGGGACGCAAAGTCCAGGCACTGATGGCAAGCTAGTGAAGGGTATCCAGCAACCCCAGAGGAGGTGGGAGGGAAGGAGGGGCTGCGGCCCTGGGGCGAGGGGAAGCAGGTGGGCAGCGCTGGCCTGTCCCTGCCTGCTGTTGGTGCTGCCTGCCCGGCATCCCCCTTGAAGAAGGGCTGGACCATGCCAGACACCTGCTGGCCAGCTGAAATGGAGACCCACAGTGATGGTCAGCCTCACGTTCTCTGTGTCCCAGGGACACACGCATCCCTCTGGCTCTAACAGGAGGAGGGCAGGCGTGGCCATCCCATCCTACAGATGAGGAGCCAGGCTCGTCTTCCTGCCCAGGTCGTACAGACAGTCCAAGACTGAGCGGGCCTTCCACATACATATTCTGATCCTAAACGTTTGGCGGGACTTCCCTGGTGGTCCAGTGGTTACAACTCCAAGTTTCCAATGCCAGGTGTGTGACTGGGCTCAATCCCTGGCCAGGAAACTAAGGTCCCCCGTGCACATGTGCAGGGAAGTATTTAACCAAAGAAAAAATTCTTGGCTTTTCCCAGTCCCCCTTTGTGTCTTTTCCAGACATCCATTTGTCCCCGGGTCTACAGTGGATTGTAGGGAAAAACAGAGACGAACCTGCAGCAAGCTGAGCACACACTGGGGTCAGGAAGAGTTCCCACTGAGAGCCGAGACCCGTCCTGCCCACTGTGATTGAGGCCCCATCCCAGCTTGGCCCTGGCTGACCCTCTACTGAACACCAGATTTGGTCATTGAGGTCGAAGTTGTGGATGAGTCCTTCTCAGTAGCACATTTGCCAAGGAACCTCCAAGGCAGGATGAGAGAGCGAGAATTGATGCCCCCTCACAGAAACTCAACCACCTGAGTGCTGGGTGTTTGAGTCTCCAAAGCTCAGCCCCCAGCTTCCATCCTCACAGACATCTGAAGGCAGGAGATTATGGTACAGTTTGTGTTTCCACAAGACTCTTGCCTTCTACCTCCAACACGTCTTCCAGCCTCAGCCTCTGCTGACACTCCCAGGGTCCCCAAGGCAGAAAGTGACGGGTGATATAGGCTGTCCCCACCTCCACGTTGGGCCTCACCTCGGCCGCTGGCTGCTCACCCAAGCAGGACTAAAGCTCACAGGGCTCCTCGCCAGCAGGAAGTGGCAGGTCCAGCCCACAGGGACACCCTCCAGTCCTACTGTGTCCCCTTCCTGAGGATGCTAAAGGTCCTCGGCCACCTCACCCAAGCCTGAGATGGACTCAGCAGGCCCCTCTTCCCTGAGATCACCTTCGCTTCCAGAGCCCCCCTCTTCCTCTTTGGCAGCATCAGCTCTTCCATAGGGACTGCCCTAACTCACTCGCTGGCATCTCCCCAGACTGAGGCAGGGTGTCATCTCCCAAGGGGCTCTCAATGTTGGACACTTCAGTCCCTGGTGGGAAAAGGCCAAGTGCCCCTCCTTCACATCCTGCCTGCGTCCTTCCAGTACCATGGACAGCTCCCACCTGGCCCTGGACATTTGCCCATTGAGCCCTACAAATAGAGAACCTGATGGAGGTCACCACCCCGCCCCCTACACACCCCGCCACACACACTCAGCCCAGGGGAGCCCAGCTTCTCCCATGAGGCCCTGGTGGTTAAGGGCGTGAACTTAGGGTCAGGCAGTTGAGGGGCTGGTCCTGGTTCCATCACCTGCTAACTGTCTTCGTTTGAGGTCTGGATGCACCGCACACACACCTCATGGGGTGCTGTGAGGATTAGAGGACACAATGCACAGAAAATGCTGGCACAGAACTCTCAGTGAGCTCACGGCAAAAGAAGCAATCCTTCGATCATCATTTGCATCCTGCAGAAAGGACAGCATCGAGAATGTCACGCAGAACAAGACTGCAGGCTCACAGGCGTCCTGAGGAGTCCCTGCAAGTCCTGCTCCAGAGTCCTTGCTCCTTTACATGCAGAGATCCTGAAACCAGGGGGTGGCCAGGGAGGAATGTGGCCCTGCGACTCTGATCCCAGAAACTGTAGAAAGGAGTCAAGACAGAAAGGCTTAAGGCCAAGGAAATTGACTCAGATGAAAAGCTGAAATTGTCCCAAGTAGAAGACCCAGAAGTAGAGAGAATTTCACCTTGGATTTGTCTTGCAATGGAGAATGCAGCTGGACACACACACACAAGAGCCACACCATTAGGTGCCCTTGAGAGTGAGGTGGAGAAAGAGAAAGCAGGAGCAGACACACACGCTCAGGGACGTACACAGGCATCCGAGCACCTCCATAGAGATGTGGGAAATGCACACACAAGCAACACACAAACACACGCGGACCCACACAGATTTACGCATATTTACAAGCACAGACTCACATATACACGGACATATACAGATGTCTCAAGACTGACACACACACACCAAGACACCCACACACCCGTGTGCGCGGGTGCCCCTGACGTCCTTGCACACGCTCCCCGGGCCCCACGTGGAGCCACACCCCCAGGCAGTCTCTCTCACCACCCAGGGCTCTCTGCCCTCTGAACACCAGTTCGCAGTCTCCGCTTCCTGCCTCATCAAGCTCCGATCCCTTCCTCAACGAAGCTAAGAGCAGGAACACTGTTCTGTCTCAGTGACCCAGGACCCGAGAAGATGGAAGAAGCCGGAGAGACCCGGGGCTGGAGAGCCAGCCTTGGAGCCACCTGGCTGCACACGGCCTGACGTGGGCCCCGAGCCCCTCGGGGAGTGAGGCAGCTCCCTGCTGAGACTGTGGCCCCTCCAGGGAGGAGAGGGAGGCTGGAGACAAGAGAGGGGACGCAGGATGGAGGGCAGCGAGGAGGACAGCCTCCCATGAGGATATGGTCGGGGAGCCGTCTCGCAGAAAGCTGTGGCCTTTGAACTCACCCCTGGAGAAAGGGGGCCACTACCTGAGGTGAAGGACTGATGCTGAAGCTGAAACTCCAGTCCTCTGGCCACCTGATGTGAAGAGCTGACTCACTAGAAAAGAACCTAATGATGGGAAAGATTGAAAGCGGAAAGAGAAGGGGACGACAGGATGAGATGGTTGGATGGCATCGCCGACTGGATGGACATGAGTTTGAGTGAACTCCAGGAGTTGGTGATGGACAGGAAGGCCTGGTGTGCTGCAGTCCGCAGGGTTGCAAAGAGTCAAACACGACTGAGCGACTGAACTGAACTGAGCTGAACTGAACCTGAGGTGAAAACGACACAGAGCTGGAGGAGGCGTCCACCCCTCGAGGAGGTTTCTCCGTGCACCACGTGGAGACCCCTGGTGGGACCTCCTGTGATCTCCACTCAACTCTTAAATCCACCATGTGGCCTCCATTCTGGAAAATCACCACTTCTGACCCCGCCCCACATGCCTCACTCAATCCAGACCAAAAGGGCCAGTTTCCCAACTGCTTACCAAAGGCTTTCTTCCTCAGGACCCTGGGAAAGAGTCTTCTGGAGCCAGACACCTGCTCCTCAGCCTGGCCCACCTCCACCCCCAGCCGGTGCTGCAGCCAAACACTCCAGCACCCCAAACCCCCGACCCTCACCACTCAGCCGTCCTGCTCCAGCTTTTAAAATCCTCAAAGACCCAGTCTGCGCCCCACAAAGCCAAACTGAGAGCTTCCTAGATTTCCCAACCCCGAAGAGTCCTCCAACATGCGCAATGAAGGAAACAAGAGTCAGGAGATGCTGTGAAAAGTGTATTTTTATGACATGGACAAGCGAGAGGCAAGGGGGCCGGGGGTGGGGCAGGGTGTCCAGGACAGTGGAGAGGCACGGTCTCCACGCTTCTGGTTTAGAAGGAGCAGACGAAGGGCAGCCGCCTCTGGCATGAAGCTCGTCGCCAGTGACCCCCTGCAGGCAGAGAGCACAGTGATGTCAGTTGCCACCTGAGTGTGTCCCCCCCAACACCCACCATCAGGACCTCACAGGCCACCTTTTCCCAGCAACCTGAGGGCCATATGTCTCCCCATGTCCCAGCTAGCCACGATGACTGGTCTCTTCCCTTGCAGAGACAGTGTGCTAAGGGCTTTCCATGGACTGTCCTTTCATCCTCACAGTGACGCCAAGAGGTCAGGGCTGTCAGCACTCCCATTTCACAGATGGAGAAACTGAGGCTTAGTGCGATTGGTAACCTGCCCTGATCTCAGCAGACAAGTAGCGACTGGAGCCAGATGTGGACCTCGGCCATCTGACTTCGCCCCTCTTCTAAACTCCCGCATGACGGGCAACTGTGCTTTGCTGGCCCTAGTTCCCACATCTTTCCCGTGTGCCGCAGCCACACCTCCCATTCCCGAGTGTCCCTCCTGTCTGTCCCACACTCACTCCTTGTCACTATCCCGTCAGAGGAAGGGAAGGAGTCTCGCTGAGTCTGGAGGACACAGAGCCCCCAGCCCCGTCCAGGACCCCTCCCTGTGGCTCTGAGGATCCGTGCACCTCAGCCCTGCTCACACACAGGGCGGGGTTCTCTCGTGGGGGAGGGTGTGAGGGGAGGCGTGTCTGTGCAGCTCAAAGGGCTGTGTGTGCAAGTCCACCCACCCTTGTCGGGCGCCTGGCCCCCTCACCTCTGGTGCTCAGGGTTATGCAGTGGCCTCTCCCATTCCCAGGCTGCCCTCGGGCCCAGTATCCAAAATTCCAGCGACTCCTATCAGTCCAACGAAATGTCCTGTATACGGACTAGAGAAGAGAGAGGCTTTGTGAGAGGGCAGAGGGCCAGGAAGACAGGCGCTGGGGCTCCTGAAGGTCCCCTCAGCACCCCTTCTGGACACTGTGTCTATAATCTCCTCTCACTGTGTCACCTGGCTAGGGCCCCCCCGGACAGACCCACCCCCGAGCGTTTCCAGGCAGTGACAGCAAACATCGCTTCCAGCTCTCATGCACAGCAGGCTTCTCAAACTCCACTGAGCAGACAGTCCCCCGGGGATCTGCTGGAAAGCGGATCCTGTCCACAAGGTCTGGGGTGCAGCCCAGGATCCTGTCTCTCAACAAGCACCAGGGGATGTGGATCCTCTGGTTCCAGGACCACACGTGAGCAGCAAATGCGACAGCGCTTACCCAGGCCCAGCCCCGGGTCACTCTGAGAGAGGGACGCCCTCAGAGACGAGGACACCGAAACATGGAGGCAGGCATTCAGCCACTAAGGGACCAAGCTGGGCATGAACTCTTGTCTCCTGACTCCAGTGATCTGCTCATTAACATTTCACAGCCAGCTTTGGTGGAAAGTGTGAGGCAGAGGGAAGAAAGAGCCCTGATTCGTAATAATTGTCCATTTCTCTGGTGGAAATGCATCCACCATGGCAGATTTCAAGCTGCAAGCGAGAAGCCACTGAACATGGGTGAGGAAGGGAAGCGCTCAGGCATCAGGTCCCTAAGTCAGCACAAGCCGGTTTCCAAGGCCAGGATGAGCCTCCATGGGGGCAGGTGGTGCCTTGAGGCAGTCAGAAACGACTTCCCTGGTGGTCCAGTGGTGAAGAAGCTGCCTGCCCTTGCAGGGGCCACGAGTTCGATCCCTGGTCCTGGAAGACCCCACATGGTGCAGAGGAGCTAAGCCTTGGCATCAGAGCTACTGAGCGGGGTCTCTCAAGCGTTTGGCAGCAGCTGTGAAGGCCGGCAACCCAGAGTCCGTGCTGTGCGGCATGAGGAGCCACCAGTGAGAAGCCTGAGCACCGCAAGGAGGCAGCAGCCCCCGCCGGCGGCAACTAGAGAAAGCGCCGGCGCAGCGACGAAGACCCAATGCCATCAGAAATAATGAAAAATTTTAAAAATAGTGGATTCACTTTGCAGTATTAAACCACCTTAAAAAAAAAAAAAAAAAGACCTGAGAACTGACCCTCACTTACCCTGCCCCTGACGACGCCTCCGATCCAGACCCGTGACTGGTTGGTCCTTCTTGCCCAGTGTCTCACGCGATAGTCAAAGCGGTAGCTGTGGATGGAGACGAGGTTGCCTCGGTAGCAACGCCTGCAGTTCTCTGCAGAGAGATAAAGTGGGGTAGAAACTCACTGTTTTCTTGCAAGGCCCTCAGCTTCCACAAGAGATCCCCCACATCATTTTCCAGCTCAGAAATCAGGGGTCTATAGCCCCCCTGAATCCCATCTCTTGCTTCTTTATTTGATGTCAGGAACTTCTTGCAATAAAGAGTAATAATACTCAGAATAACTAGAAACGCCATTTTAAAATGTTTTTACATTATTTGTATGTGGAATTATTTAATTGTATACAAAATAATTATATTTGAAAGATGTTTAAAGTGGTTATTCACTTGTTCTGGCCTTTACTTTTCATCTTGATCTCCGAGGTCAAATGCTTTCTTATTCTCTTTTAATTTTCAATTGGACGATAATTGCTTAGCCGTGTTGTGTTGGTTTCTGCTGCACAGCAATGTGAATCAGTCACGAGTACACATAAATCCCCCCTCTGAGCCTCCCTCCCACCCCCATGGCCCCTGCTTATGGAGAGCTTACAATGACCCAGGGACCACTCTCCCTTCGTGGATCACAGCACTGTCCTGGCAAAGGAGCTTGTGTAACTCAATGAAGCTCTCAGCCATGCCATGTGGGGCCATCCAAGACGGACGGGTCACATGGTCCACAGAGGAGGGGGTGGCCAACCACTGCAGTATTCTTGCTGTGAGAACTTCATGCACAGTATGAAAAGGCAAAAAGATAGGGCACTAGAAGGTGAGACCCCAGGTTGGAAGGTGTCCTGTATGCAGCTGAGGAGGAGTGGGGGCAATTACAATAGTTCCAGAAAGAACGAAGCACCTGGGCCAAAGCAAAAATGATGCTCAGTTATGGATGCATCTGGTGGTGAAAGTCTCATGCTGTAAAGAACAATATTGCATAGGAACCTGGAATGTTAGGTCTGTGAATCAGGGTAAGTTAGGCTTGGTCTCAAGCAGGAGATGACGTTAGGAATCCGTGAACTAAAATGATGGGAGTGGGCAAACATAATTCACATGACCACCACAGCAGCTAGTGAAGGCAAGATCCCTTGGAAGAAATGGAGTAGCCCATAGCCAACAAAAAGTCTGAACTGCAGTACTTGGGTGGAACTAAAAAATGGCAGAATGATCTCTGTCTCCATGGCAAACCACTCAGAATGACGCTAATCCAAGTCTATGCCCCAACCACTGACACTGAAGAAGCTGAAGTTGACCAGTTCTGTGAAGACGTATAAGACCTTCTAGAACTAATGCACAGAAAATGATGTCCTTTTCATCATAGGGGACTGGAATGCAAAAGAGAGAAGTCAAGAGATCCCTGGAGTAACAGGCAAGTTTGGCCTTGGAGTACAGAAAGAGCAGGGCAAAGGTTGACAGAGTTTTGTCATGAAAATACACTGGTCACAGCAATCAGCCTCTTCCAGCAACAGAAATGATGACTCTACCCATAGACATCACCACATGGCCAACACTGAGATCAAACTATATTCACAGCAATCACCCTCTTTCAGCAACAGAAACGACGAATCACAGCAATCAGCCTCTTCCAGCAAGAGAAACGATGGCTCTACGCATAGACGTCACCAGATGGCCAACACTGAAATCAAACTATATTCTCTGCAGCCAAAGATGGAGAAGCTCTATAAAGTCAGCAAAAACAAAACCAGGAGCTGACTGTGGCTCAGATCATGAACTCTCTATTGCCAAATTCGGGCTTAAAATGAAGAAAGTAGGGAAAACCTCTTAGGCAATTCAAGTAAGACCTAAGTCAAATCCCTTATGATTATACTGTGAAGATGAAGAATAGATTCAAGGGATTAGATCTGAGAGACAGAGTGCCTGAAGAACTATGGATGAGGTTCATAACGTTGTACAGGAAGCAGTGACAAAAACCGTCCCCAAGAAAAAGAAATGCAAGAAGGCAAAGTGGTTGTCTCAGGAGGCCTCACAAATAGCTGAGGGAAGAAGTGAAGCAGAAGGCAAAGGGGGGAAGGAAAGACATGCCCACCTAACTGTGGAGCTCCAGAGAATAGCAAGGAGAGGTGAGAAGGTCTTCTTAAAGGAACATGCAAAGAGGTAGAGGGAAATAGTAGAATGGAAAAGAGTAACGATTTCTTCAAGAAGATTAGAGATATCGGGGAACATTTCATGCAAAGAAGGGCAAAATAAAGGACATGAATAATAAAGACCTGACAGAAGTAGAAGAGGTCAGGGACAGGAGGCAAGAATGCACAGAAGAGCTGTGCAGAAAAGTCTCAGTGGCTCGGGTGACCTCCGTGGTGTGGCCCCTCCACTAGAGCCAGACATCCTGGACTGTGAAATCAAGCGGGACTTAGGAAGCATCACTACAGAAAAGCTGGGTGAGGTTTTGGAATTCCAGCTGTGCTATGCAAAATCCCAAAAGATGGTGCTACACGCATCACTGAGTGCTGAATCAATTCAGTTCATCACTGAGTGCTGCACTCAATCAATTCAGTTCAGTTAAGTCACTCAGTTGTGTCTGATTCTTTGTGACCCCACGGACTGCAGCATGCCAGGCTTCCCTATCCATCACCAACTGCACTCAGGATGTCAGCAAATTTAGAAAGCTCAGCGGTGGCCACAGGACTGGAAAAGGTCAATTTTCATTCTTATCCCAAAGAACAGCAATGCCAAAGAATGTTTAAGCTACCATAAAATTGTGCTCATTTCACATGCTAGCAGGGTCATGCTCAAAATCCTTCAAGCTAGGCTTCAGCAGTGTGAACCAAGAACTTCCAGATGTACAAGCTGGATTTACCAAAGGCAGAGGAATCAGAGATCAAATAGCCAACGTTCATTGGATCATAGAGAAAAAAAAGCGCATTCCAAAAAATATCTACTTCTCTTCATTGACGACACAAAAGCCTTGACTGTGTAGATCACTACAGGCTGTGGGAAATTCTTAAAGAGATGGAAATAACAGACCACCGTATCTGTCTCCTAAAAAACCTGTATGTGGATCGAGAAGCCACAGTTAGAACTGGACATGGGACAACAGACTGGTTCAAAATTGGGAAAGGAGTATGTCAGGGGTACATATTGTCACCCTGTTTATTTAACTCATATGCGAGTACATCATGCAAGATGCAGGCTGGATGAATCAGAAGCTGGAGTCAAGAATACCAGGAAAAATATCAACAACCTCAGATAGGCAGACAATATAATTCTAATGGCAGAAAGTTAAGAGGAAATGAAGCAACTCTTGATGAGAGTGAAAGAGGAGAATGGGAAAAGCTGGCTTAAAGTTCAATATTCAGAAAGCTAAGATTATGGCATCTGGTCCCACTTTTTGGCCAATAGAAAGGGAAAAAGTGGAAGCAATGATAGATTTATTTTCTTGGCTCCAAAATCACTGCAGATGGTGACTGCAGCCAAGCAATTAAAACATGTTTGCTCCTTGGAAGAAAAGCTATGACAAACCAAGGCAGCATATTAAAAAGCAGAGACATCGCTTTACCACCAAATGTCCATAGAGTCAAAGCTATGGCTTTTACAGTAGGCATGTACGGGGGTAAGAGCTGGATCATAAAGAACACTCAGTGCCAAAGACTGATGCTTTCATATTGCAGTGTTGGAGAAGACTCTTGACAGTCCCTTGGACTACAAGGAGATCGAATCAGTCAATCCTAAAGAAAATCAACCCTGATGGTGATTGGAAGGACTGAAGCTGAAGCTAAAGCCGAAGCTCTGATACTTTGGTTATCTCATGCGAAGAGCTGGCTCATTGGAAAAGATTGAAGACAAAAGGAGAAGGGTGCGGCAGAGGATGAGATGCTGGGATGGCATCACCGACTCAATGGACATGAGTTTGAGCAAACTCCAGGAGATGGTGAAGGACAGGGAAGCCTGAAGTGCTGCACTCTATGGGATCAAAGCGCTGGACACAGCTTAGTGACTGGACAACAGATATCCTAAATACTTTCCGTGTGTCAGTTAACCCTCGCCATAGCTCCCTAAGAGGCGGCATCATACATCTCCATTTTACAAACGAAGATACAGGAGCTCGGAAAGGCGAAGTGACTTGCCCAAATAAAATAGCTGATGAAGGCAGAGCCGGGACACAACACAGATATCTCTTACACCAAAGCTTTCATCTAAACCAGTGGCTCTCAGAGTGCAATTTCCAGACCAACAATATCATCACCTAGGTATTTGTTATAAACCTTTACACCTCGGATTTACTAATCTAGAAACTGAGGTGATGGGGCCCAAAAATCTGTGCTTTAACAAGACTTCTGGTGGGTACTAGGCTTGGAGAACCCCTAGTCTAAATAATAGAGAGAAAACGCTGAATCCACTCTGGTCTCCCACCTCCTTGGGAGTAGCCTCACTGCCGCTTACCTGAGCATGCCTAAACCTCCTTGGGGTCCGCACAATCCTGTAGTGGCACCTCTTGCACTCAGGACCACCAGGAAGTTGCACTGTCTCCTCTTCCTTGGGGCACTGCACGTCCTCATCTGAGTCATCTGGGTCTGAGTCCCCCTCATCGTCGTGGGCGTCCTCGGCCTCCTCTCCCCCCGACTCAGGCACCTCATCACTCAGGGCCAGCTCTCCTTCCTGCCCCCCTGAGCCTTCAGGATCCCGGCTCAGGTCTGCCTGTGTCTCTGGATCACCCAGATGGGGAGCATCCTTCTCTGGAAAAAGAAATAACCCGCCATCAGAACAGGTGCCATCTTCCTCCAGGACCACGGACAGCTCAGATGGCTCCACTCAGTCTTCCTAGGGATTCCATCTGGAACCAAAGACGGGAAGGATCCCTTGGGGGTTGAATGGGCCAGAATTCTTGCATCACACACACAAATGCATGAGAACCTGATGCCAGCTGATACCACGTGCGGGTAATTAGGGAGGGAGAGGTGTGAGAAGCCCTTGTCTTCACAGGGGGGCTCCTTGCAAAGTAGCCCTGGGGGAAAGTTCAGGTCACAGCTCTGGGTCCAGGAGAAATCTAACTAGAGAGGAGCTGAGGCAGCTAAACAGGGGGTTGTGGCCCTGGACCCCCAAGAGCGAAAAACAGTGCAGGAAAGAAGAGAAGAAGATGGATGAGAAGGGAAGGGGAGCACTCACCCAGGTAGAGAGCAGAAACTGTCCCCAGCAGGAGAAGGGGCAGGAGCAGCCGCCTCTCATGTCCCTGCAGTCTTGTGGCAGACGCACAGCTCCACGTGCCCTCCTGGGGACTTGCCTTGTGTCTGCAGGGCCCCTGGAACACAGTGGAGAGGCAGGGTCTGCTCAACTGGGAGACTGAAGGGCAAAGTGGAGAGCTTCCTTGTCTCCCAGCGAACAGACCCCAAGCTGGAGCATCAGGGGAAGAACAGGGGCTTGTCAGCTCAAGTCTCTTCCCCTGAGAGTGCCTCACTGCTCCCTGGGACAGCACTCAGCTCAGACCAGCGCTCCTGCAGGCACAGGCGAGCTCACCTTCAGGGCCAGAGTCAGACCCACTGGGGAAGAAGGGGGAGGACAGTGCTCATTATGGGGCAAAGGACCGGAGTCCCTGGTGTATCCCGGGTTCTTCCAGCCCCGGACCTGTCCTCCTGGGGAAGCCGAGGGACACTTACCTCCTGAGAGCCTGAAGCCTCCGCTCTCAGCCTCTGGCTGTTGGCGCACAGAAGCTGTCCTTATACTGGGCTTTGGGGAAGTGGGAAGAGGCCAGGGGGATTGCCCCAGGCTCGGAGGTTAGACAGCAGGGCTGATAAGAGGTTGGCTCAGTCCTCCCACCCTTGGGCCCTGCTCTCTACTGGGACGTCAGGGCCCTGCCTCCTGTTTGGACATAGATGCCCCAACACCCTAGTATGCTCCAGAAGTCCTCCATGACTACTGTCCAGACTGAATTTTTATCAGCCCCTCAAGGGTCCAGGTCTGAACAATCCTCTTCAGTCCCAGAAGCAGCCTTCCCTGGGTCAGTTTTCCAGCAAATGCCGTGGAGGATCCAGGGAGCAGGGAGAGCAGGGGGAGGAGGGGGAGGCTCAGGGGGGCTCAGCCTCCTGAGCTCTGGGGTGAGCTGTGTGTGCGTGCTTCTTGTGCGGCACATCCCCGAATCCTCAGCTTCCTAACCTCGGCCACACCATAACGTGTGATCAGCCCGACTTCACTGCCGTGAAGAATGAGATTCAGAGAGGGCCGGGGACGTGCCAAGGTCGGTGGGAAGTGGGGGGGCTGGGACACTAAGCCTCTGAGGCTGAAACCCTTCCCTCCCTGTCTGTGTCTGTCTCTCTTCCTCTTCCCTTCCTCTCTCCCTCTTTCCCTTCCTCACTCTCTTCCTGTCTCTCCTTCTCCTCTCTCGCTCTATCTTTTTCTCATTTTTAAGATGAAAAATTGATGCTCTTTCCTTTACGCTGCCACTCTAGTTGAAGGTGCTCAACCTTTGCATCTTAACGCTTGCAGGTCGCATGGTTCTGTGTTGGAGGCTGAGGGTGTGATCTCTCCTGTGTCTCATAGAAAGCGTCACAGCATCTCTGGATCTCTGCCCACTGGAAGTCAATCGTGCCTCCCCCAGTCATGCACTAGGATATGCCCCACACGTTTACAAATAACAGTGGAAAGTAAGATTGCCCCTTCCAGGACCACTGATCTAGAACAGGCCATTTCGTCCAGCCTTGAGCCCTATCTGTTGGCAAGAAGACAGCAGGTGGAATGGAGACCTTCCTACAAGGTCGTTCGGATGCTCTGTGGGCCGCCCTCCTGCCCACCCGGACTCCCCGTCTCCCACCAGCTCTGTGTCACCACCGCGGCGAGCAGTGAGGGGCGGCGAGGGAGACACCGGCCTCGGCTGTGAAAGTTCAGGGGACTCAGAAGTATGCAGTAGTCGAGATAAATAAATATTTCATGAAATTTTTCTTAAATACCAGCATAAATGCCAAAGTACCGTGATGAACAAAATGTCTAAATACTGATCAAGTTCCAGCCACATTCACCGCAATCCAAGCAGAGGCCAGCAGGGCTGAGGCTTGATCCTGCCAGACGTCACGGGCCTCAGCCCACGGCCCCGTCAGGGTGGGGCCTCACTCTGGGGGACCCTCGCGGGACAGCGCATCTTTGTTCCTGCACTCCTGTCCAGCCGTCCAGTGCTCAGGGCACCGGGGACAGGGCGCCCCGAGGCTGACCGGCCTGGATGCCTGCCCCTGCTCTGCTCTCCCCGGGGCCCTGCAGATGGAGAAGTGTCGAGAGGCCACCTCTGGGCTGATTGCAGATTAACGGTCTCAGCTGTTATCTCCCGGGGCCAACGGACCCGACCCTCAGCTTCTCTACCTGACTTGGGGTTGGGGGGATTGGTCAGTTCCAGAGAGGGAAAACCTGGTCCCTGGATTTCAAACTGGAGACTTCCCTTGGAGGAGGAGTGGAGGGCTAGGCATCCCTCCATTATTCTCCCAGTCGTGGGCCCAGGCCAAGGACACGATTTCATGCAGCAGTTGGGATGACCAATAACATCAGCTGGTGTTGCAAAGCAGCGCCATGACATTCTTTTCAATCGCTGTTTCATGTAAACGTCCCTGTTTCACACATTAGGAAACGGCCTCTCAGAGAGCTGAAATAAGTCGCCCAAGACCACAGGACAAGTCAGAGACAGGCCTTCCGGCTCCTTATCCGCCTGCCTACCCTTGGCCTCCTGTCCCTGGAATCCCATCCCTCTGGCCGGCCCCTCCCCTAAGCTGACCCTGGGCAAAGACATCCCAGTGACTTCAGGGACATCCTCAGTCATCACGGTGATGCCTGCCCAATGTGAAACTGGAAACAGCTTTCTAGGCCTTGCCAGGAGGCAGGCGGAGTCTTAGTTCCCCAACCAAGTATGGAACCCACACGCCCTGCAGGGAAAGCTCAGAGTCTTAACCAAGGGGCTGGAAGTCTGGACATAACATTCCTGAAGCTCCACCCCCGCCTCCCCCCGTCCCAGCAACTGTGCTTCATTAAGGCTTTTGCAACCTTATCCTGCTTACTTAATCTTCACGTTCATCTGAGGGCCTTAGGCACTGCCACACAGCCAGTTAGAATCTTAGCTCCTTGACCAGGGATTTAATCTGCACCCTTGCCCAGGAAGGCAGAGTCCTAACCACTAGACCACAAGGGAACTCCCCACGTGACTCTTAAACGATCTGGACCTTCATCTGTAAACCTGAAGAGACGTGTGTGCTGTGCTGTGAAGTGAAAAGAGAACAGCAAACTGCAGAGAAAGAAATCTAGTATGAGGCACTGTTGCCGAAAGCCCAGCGTGGGCCCTGGCTCCTGGCAAGTGGGGCGTGAGAGCCTTTACAGACCCGGGTCGGGGGAGGGCCATGCGCAGATGCAGCACGGTCGGCTCCGACAGTCTTCAGGCTGGTGGTCGGCGGTCTGACCAGCATCATCCTGGTTGTATTAGCTACAGTTAGTCTTCAGTTCTGGGTGCACTTGTTCCCGTTTCTTTGAGGCCGATTATCGGGATTGTGGCCACTCAGGTCCTGGGTACAGTCCGGCCATTGTGTAGTTAACTTCTCCACCTGGTGTTTCAGCATCGATAGGACAGCTCACAGGATATGGCTCAGAATGTGATCTGTAGCCCTTGAGAAAGAACTGAAACTCCTTGACTACGCTTAATGACTACATTGTTATTATTTATCCTCCTTACACTCTTTTCCTTTGTCTCAGCATTTCTCACTTTTTCTGATTGAACTTTTATTTTTTGACTAAAAGTTTCCACATGCAAAAGGCAGGCAGATGACATGGTGGGATGGGGGGGTGGGGGCAAGGGCCATACGGTCCTGCTCCGTTTCAATACTTTTACAAAGGGAAAAACCGTATACAAGTGTCTGTCTGTGAGTTTCCTTTATATAACCAGAGAGCGTGGAGCTGCCGTGCTGAAGAGATCCACACTGGCCTGTTCCCCTTGGTGGCCTCCGGGAGTAGAAGGGAGAGAGGGAAGCTGGTTGGCTGCTTCCTGTTATAGCTGTGCGTGTCTCAGTGCTTGCGATCTGTGTGTGCGCACTCTGAAATTTTGCAAGAGGCCTTAGCAATGACTTTGTGAAATACACAAACCCCACCCTGGGACACTTCGACTGCCTGGTAGATCTAGAGTGGAGGGCATGTGTGCCCTTTCAAAAAGCTTCCCAGCTGACTCTTCTGATGGGAAATGTATCTGAGAATCACAGTCATGGGGATGTCTGAGCACAGGAAATGTTCGCCTCTGCCTGACCCCACTTCCTTGAGAATGTAACCACTCAATTAGGACATCCCTGTGGTACAGTGGATAAGAATCCAACATGGGTTCAATCCATAGTCCAGGAAGATTCCACATGAATCTTCCACATGCCTCGGAGCAACTAAGCCGCGCACCACCAGTACTGAGGCCCATGTGCCTGGAGCTACACTCTGCCGCGAGAGAAGCCACCACATTGAGAGGTCCACGCACCGCAAGGAGGAACAGCCCCCTCTCCCCACAACCGGAGGAAGCCCACACTCAGCAGCAAAGACCGAGGGCAACCAAAAACAGACAACAGTACACAACAATTAATTTAAAAAAAAATAAAGCTTTAAAGAAAAAAAAAGAACTTAATGACTCAGTTGGTCAACCTACCAGCCTTCATTATGGTAACACATATTGCTCATTTTAAACCACCGTGCATTGCACATATCACCTCATTTACAACAATGTAGAGAGCTAGGTGGCCGATATCTCCATTATCCAGGTGAGGAGGCCAAGGCTCAGTGTGGCTCCTGACCCACTCTGTACTCCCCCTCCCCACGTTAGGTCCTCTACATACGCTCTTGTAACTCCATGTGCTTGAACTTCAGAGTGCCTGTTGGAGTTAGTCATTTTCTCTTTCTTGAGAGATTGTCTGGTTAGTGGGTTAACATCTATCTCCCTTCTAGGCTATAAGCTCCAAGATAGCAGAAACCACATCTGTTACTCACGCTTGTATGTTTGGTGCCTTGTACAATGCCCGCACATAGTAGGTCCTCAATAAAGAATGTTCAGTGAATGGATGGTTAAATACATTGTTCAGGCAAATAGCAGGGTTGGAATTCAAATGCAGTTCTCCCTGGCACCAAATTTCTGTTCCCTTTCACGTGCTTTATATGTCAAAAATCATGCCATCCATCCAGGTGTAAACAAAATCACAGCACAGTATGAACCTTGTCCTCTGGCTTGTAAGAGGAAACACATCCAGGTTAAACAAGAGGAGAAAGATCAAGACCCAAGCTAAGAAGCACTCTCCGCTGATGCTGAAGAAATTCCACAGTGGAAGAGGAAGGGGAAGCTCCAAGGAAATTAGGAGTTGACGCTCATCTGGATGCATTAACAAGGAACAGAAGGGAGGGGAACACGTGATCCAGGCAGAAAGGACACGAGCGAGAGGTGCAGGCGGGGCGACCTGGGCACTTGTGAGGACGGGGCCCTTTCCTTTCCTGTTGTTCCTCAGTCGCTCAGTCATGTCTGGCTCTTTGCGACCCCATGGACTGCAGCATACCAGGCCTCCCTGTCCATCACCAACTCCCAGAGCTTGCCCAAACTCATGTCCATTGAGTCAGTGATGCCATCCAACCACCTCATCCTCTGTAGTCCCCTTCTCCTCCTGCCTTCAATCTTTTCCAGCGTCAGGGTCTTTTCCAATGAGTCGGCTCTTTGCATCAGGTGGCCAAAGTATTGGAACTTCAGTTTCAGCATCATTCATTCTAATGAATATTCAGCAGTGATTTCCTTTAGGATTGACTGGTTTGATCTCCTTGCAGTCCAAGGGACTTCTCCAATACGAAAGTCAATAGTGTACACATTGGAAAGGGTGGGAAAATCAGGGACCCATACCTCCCATCTTGAGCCAAGGATGGAGGAATCCTTTCTCTGTATCCACTGACTAAGGAGACAGATGCAGGAATCAGAGGATGGCTCAGCAAGATCCAAAACAGGGGACTTCCCTGGGGGTCCAATGATAAGGCTCCGTGCTCCCAATGCAGGGGTGCCTGGGTTCGATCCCTGATTGGGGAACAAAGATCCCACATACCACAGCTAAACCTACAAGCTGCAACTACAGAGTCCATGTGCCCCAGAGAGCCCATGCGCTACAACTAGAGAGGAGCCCCCATGCCACACCTGGAGATGCCAACAAAGACCCAATGCAACCCTCCCCTCAGTTCAGTTCAGTTGCTCAGTCATGTCTGACTCTTTGCAACCATGGACTGTAGCACACGAGCTTTCCTTGTCCTTCACCATCTCCCAGAGCTTGCTCAAACTCATCTCCATTGAGTCGGTGATGCCATCCAACCATCTCATCCTCTGTCATCCCTTCTCCTCCTACCTTCAATCTTTCCCAGCATCAGGGTCTTTTCCAGTGAGTCAGCTCTTTGCATCAGGTGGCCAAAGAATTGGAGTTCAGCTTCAGCATCAGTCCTTCCAAAGAATATTCAGGACTGATCTCCTTTAAGATGGACTGGTTGGATCTCCTTGCAGTCCAAGGAACTCTCAAGAGTCTTCTCCGACACCACAGCTCAAAAGCATCGATTCTTCAGGGCTGAGCTTTCTTTATAGTCCAACTCTCACATCCATACATGACTACTGGAAAAACCATAGATTTGACTACACAGACCTTTGTTAGCAAAGTTATGTCTCTGCTTTTTAATATGCTATCTAGGTTGGTCATAACTTTTCTTACAAGGAGTAAGCGCCTTTTAATTTCATGGCTGCAGTCACCATCTGCAGTGATTTTGGAGCCCAAGAAAATAAAGTCTCTCACTGTTTCCACTGTTTTCCCATCTATTTGCCATGAAGTGATGGGACTGGATGCCATGATCTTCAATTTCTAAGTGTTGAGCTTTAAGCCAACTTTTTCACTCTCCTCTTTCACTTTCAACAAGAGGCTTTTGAGTTCCTCTTCACTTTCTGCCATAAGGGTGGTGTCATCTGCATATCTGAGGTTATTGATATTTCTCCCGGCAATCTCGATCCCAGCTTGTGTTTCTTCCAGTCCAGTATTTCTCATGATGTATTCTGCATAGAAGTTAAATAAGCAGGGGGACAATATACAGCCTTGACGTATTCCTTTTCCTATTCGGAACCAGTCTGTTGTTCCATGTCCAGTTCTAACTGCTGCTTCCTGACCTCCATACAGATTTCTCAAGAGGCAGGTCAGGTGCTCTGGTATTCCCATCTCTCTCAGAATTTTCCACAGTTTATTGTGATCCACACAGTCAAAGGCTTTGGCATAGTCAATAAAGCAGAAATAGATGTTTTTCTGGAACTCTCTTGCTTTTTCCATGATCCAGCGGATGTTGGCAATTTGATCTCTGGTTCCTCTGCCTTTTCTAAACCAGGTTGAACATCAGGGAGTTCACAGTTCACGTATTGCTGAAGTCTGGCTTGGAGAATTTTGAGCATTACTTTACTAGCATGTGAGATGAGTGCAATTGTGCGGTAGTTTGAGCATTCTTTGGCATTGCCTTTCTTTGAAATTGGAATGAAAACTAAATTTTTCCAGTCGTGTGGCCTGTTGAGTTTTCCAAATTTGCTGGCATATTGAGTGCAGCACTTTCACAGCATCATCTTTTAGGATTTGAAATAGCTCAACTAGAATTCCATCACCTCCACTAGCTTCATTGTTAGTGATGCTTCCGAAGGCCCACTTGGCTCCACATTCCAGGATGTCTGGCTCCACGTGAGCGATCACACCATCGTGGTTATCTGGGTCATGAAGATCCTTTTTTCAGGCAAAACAGGAGCTTTGAGCCGTGTTCTACTCATCCCCTTCCCAGGCCCCCCTGCAGGACCACTTTGCACATGTATGGAGAGAGCTATTGCAGTCAGACAAGGACAGGATGGAGCAGACTCTTAGAGCCCAGTTGGTGGCTTGGCATCTGTGCTCTGAGGTTACACAACCCACAGTCTGAAATCCACAGCTGAGCGACCATAGAAAGTCCATTTTCCGACATCCAGTGGAGGTACAAAGCGGTGGCTGAGAGTGTGCATTCTGGAGTCAGACAGTCCAAGTTTGAATTGCAGCTCTGCCGGTTAAAAGCTGTGTGACCCTGGGCACTTTTCGTAACCTCTCTGTGCCTCATTTTTGTTGTTCAGAAACAGGGAATAACAGCATCTACCTCGCTGAGAATGAAAGACCCTGCGTGTGTAGCAGACATGCTGGGAGCTGCTGAGCCTCCTCCGTGCCTTCCGCTTTCTGGGATCCCACTTCTACGGCTCTTGGGCCAGCAGGGGCAGTGGGGTGGGGAAGGGGCATCTCTTTTAATGTTTATTTTTATTTATTTACTTATCTGACTGTGCTGGTCCTTTCCTTAAAATATTTTTTTAATTGATTTACTTTGGTTGTGCTGGGTCTTCTTGCTTTGAGGGGCTTTTCTCTAGTTGTGGTGAGGGGGGCTGTTCTCTGGCTGTGGTGCGTGGCTCAGTACACCTGGATTTCATGGGAGCAAAGAGCCAGAGGTCTTGGGGCCCTGTGCCTTTGAGCCCGGGCCTGCACTCTTCCCCCAAGAAGGTCAGGCCAATGTTGCAAGGTCCTGAGTCTTTAGGAATCCCCCTTTCCAGCCCCAAAGTTACTGCGGAGCTTGGATGGCCTAAAGAGCCTCAGTCATCCATTTCCATAACAGCACAGCCATGGGGGGTCCCAACAGAAGCTCTCCTCTCCCCTGCGTTTCATCCTTCCTGGTCTCTTTCTCAGGACTCATCCCAGCTTCGGGCTCCTGGGAGAACTTGCTACAGCCCTAGGACAGCCTGCCCAGGGGCAGCCCTGGCACTCAGGGGTCTTCGCTGCCACCAGCGTGCACGTGGGCTGGCAGGGCACACTGAGCAGAGGTCAGCTTGGGCACGGCGGCCAATACCTACCAAGTCTGGTTTATGTCTCTCCCACGACCGACGCATAACAGCTTGAAGACTGAAAGCCCTGCAGTGGGGTATACCCAGCTCACTCTGCGCAGCTGCCTTACTCCTTGCACCCTCCCGCACCCTGCCCCAGGCTGTATCAACCTGGAAACTACGAATGAGTTCAAGGGGCCTTGAACTCTGCCATCAGCGACAATACACCGTGTGATGTTCCACCTTCCGTGAGACTCTTTCATGTCCTCCCAGAAGGCAAAGGAAGTGCTAACTTTACCGGGTGGTTTGTCCTCAAACTGCCAGGAATTATACCACCAAACTTCTCCACCAAAAAATGTCCTTCTTGGCTCCTGTGATTGAAATTCCAAGATGTCCCCCAAGATCCTTCTCCCACCCCCGGGGCACACTTGCTGAATAATCCCTGGGGCCGTCTATAGGATGTATCTTTCTCCTGTGATTGTGCTGTGTTTTACAGACCTTATAAAAGGGAGAACAACCTGGAGGAGTCTAACCTAATGAGGCGTGCCCTTCAAGGGAGTAGCCTCTTTCTAAAGTCAGAGATTACAAACTCGATTGGAATTCACCTCGAGGCAGATTCTCTATTGCTGGCTTTGAGGATGGAAGGGAGGGCAAGGAATGTGGAGTAGCCCCATCTCACAGCCAGCCAGGAACAGAATTCTGCTACAACCTCACGAGCTTGGAGGAGGACCCTGAACTCTAGATAAGAACACAGCTCAGCCAACACCTTGATTCTAGCCTTAGGTGACCCAGGAGCTGAAAATATGCAGCCGTGCTGGTGCAATTCAGTTCAGTTCATACAGTCGCTCAGTTGTGTCCAGCTCTTTGCAACCCCATGGACTGCAGCACGCCAGGCCTCCCTGTCCATCACCAGCTCCTGGAGTTTGCCCAAACTCATGTCCATTGAGTCAGTGATGCCATCCAACCATCTCATCCTCTGTTGTCCCCTTCTCCTCTTGCCTTCAATCTTTCCCAGCCTCAGGGTTCTTTCCAATGAGTCATCAGGTAGCCAGAGTATTGGAGCTTCAGCTTCAGCATCAGTCCCTCCAATGAATATTCAGGGCTGATTTCCTCTAGGATGGACTGGTACTCCATGGTATTGCAGGGAGGAAACCAATTCTGACTTCAGTTTGGAACTGTTCTTTTCACTTGCTTTTCATTGCTTTTGTTATTATAATCATACAGAATGAGTTGCCTCAGAGAATCCTGCCCCTCTGCCTGACTTTTAAAGAGCCTTTGCTCAGAACTTTGTCCACTTGTGGATGGCAGGATGGAAGAAATTAACACATCCCCTGCCTGAGGCTTGCCATTGTAGGAGACGTTCGCAAGATCCACGGTCTTTTTACTTTGCGTCCTCACCTCCTCTCATCTCTATAAAAGAACCTGGCATCCAGACTCCAATAAGATGGTTTCTTTGAGGCTCTAGCCTGCCATCTTCTCTGTCTGCCAGCTTCCCGATTAGATTAAAGTCTCTTCCTTGCCTCCACACCTTGTCTCTGATTCATTGGCCTGTTGTGTGGCAAGCAAAGCGAGCTGGACTAGGTAACAATGCCAGGCCCACACCTCTGACCTAAGAACTGTGAGCTAATATATGTTGTTTGAAGTCACTAAATTTGTGCTAATTGTTATATGGTATAGAAGTCACATACAGCCTTCAAGGCCCATTTCCTTCTCAGGATGAAATTTACAGTTGGTACCATTGATGGGGTTGGGGGCGGTGTTGATAGGCCTAGGAGAGCGCCCCAAACAAATCGGCTGGTGGACCTCCCAAAGAACCCAGGGAGAAGTCAGGAAATATGAACAGGGAGGAAGAGAGGTTTGATTCCAGCCAGAGGCCCCACCTCCCTTTCCCTCAGACCATAAGAAGCTGGTTGGCCTCCTCTAGCTCCAAGTCCCACCCTCAGAGAAGCAATGAAGGGCAGGAACCAGAACTTCAGAGCTGATCAGCTGCCCGCTGCCTAGACTCAGCCAACATCCCCCTGGGGCAGGTAAGAAAGGGGGGGGGGAGGGGAAAGGGTTAACATCACCCCAGGAGTGAGCAGCCCAGGAGATAGCGATCCATGCCGTTGCCCTGTGAAATCAACCTTAATTTACAGTTCCTTTGACACTTCCCTATTTCAAAGCTTCAGCAACTAACGTAGATCAAGAATGCTAGGGTTTGAAGGATCTTTAGAAATGACCCAGTCCAGTGTCCATGCCTAAGATATGAAAAGTGCCCTGGACTGGACTCAGAAGTTCAGTGCTCTTCCTGCCCCCAAGGTGAGAAAATGTCCCCTTCCCCTCCAGGCAGTTCCTCTCCCAGGGACTTGCGCACACAGCAAGGCTAGAAGGAGTGTCTGCAGTCAGCGCCCATCCGCCTACCCCAGCTTCCACCTCGACACCTCCCCAGGCCATCTGTCTCTCTCCAGCTCTGCGGCCACCTCCCTAGCCCAGGCCACCACACTGGATAATGCACACTCAAGCCCGTCATGCCCATGCTTCCCATTCAAGGTGCTGCCTCTGCACCAGCAACCAATTCAAACTCATGACCACTGCCAGCAAGGCCCTCTATCCGTTACTTGTCCAACCACCCTGGTGTGTGTGACCCTTGTCACACTGATTCCTGCTCCTCTGGCCAAGGTGAAGCTTTGATACTCGCTCCTTCTCATCCAGCAGGCTCAGCTCAGAGGCTGCCTTCTCAGAGAACTCTTTCTTAAAGACGCCCACCCAGCACACTTCCCATATCTAGTTACTTTGATCCACATCATTCATTTATTTCCTCCAAAGAGATATGGAGAACAAAATGGCCACCCACTCCAGTACTCTTGCCTAGAGAATCCCATGGACAGAGGAGCCTGAGTCTGGTGGGGTCGCAAAGAGTCGGACACGACTGAGCAACTAACACTTCACACTCAGAGATACACTCTTACTCCTTTGCTGGTTTCTTGTTTATTATCTGTCTCTCCCTGGAGGAAAAAAGTTCCAAGAGAACAGGGACCTTGTTTTTCTTACTCACTGTCTAGAACTCTACCAGGTCATAGAAGGAGTTTTTCGATTCGTTGATTTACCATCTTGAAATTTACTTCCTGGAGAAGGTCCAGCTAAGTTAAAATCAGAGTATATGTCCATTAATTTGAATTCCACAGGTGTCCTTCTGAGCCCCAACTGCCATGAACACTATGGTGGGCCAGGTTCTGAGCACTGAATCATACATTCATACATTCAATAAATATTCTGAGTCTCTAATCTCAGGGAGGCCTAATGTAGCCAATAAAGCAAGACAAACAAAATGAATCTCTTAGTAAAACAAGGCCCTGCAGTGAGTGGACACAGAAAGATAAAGCTTGCACGTGCTGGAAGACACCGATTTTCTGTGTTACTGAAACAGACCGAAGCCCTGTGGTCCCTGTCCCCATGTCCTCAGCCTGTCTTTTGTCTCTGGAAAAAACCTTGAGCCACAGAGTAAGTTTAGTGAGAGAAGTGGGCAGAAACAAAGGAAATCAAAGAATAATCCTGTACTCATTAAGCATCATCAAGGACCTGTAGTTCCTCCTCAGGGGCTGTGGAGAACATCTTGAGCCATATCCTGGGAGCTGTCTGTAGAGACTGAGACATTCCCTTCCCCAAGGTGGAGAAGGTGATACATGATGACTGGACCACAGCCGTGAAAACTCTGCCGCGACTCTGAGAACTGACCTCAGAATGGAGACGAGCGGACCCTGGAACTGAAGACTGACTGTGCCCAAGACACCCCAGACAATGCTGCTCAGACCACCAAGGACCAGTTTCAGGGCGACTGTCAGGGCTGGCTGTGCTGCTTCTGCATGTAGCCCTCTCCCTGTGTCTATAAAAGCTCTTGCCTCCCTGACTGTTGAGGGTCAGAGGTGTCAGCCTCTGGACTGATGTCTGTCCTCTGCCTCTAGTTGCCAGCATCTGAAATAAAGCAAGCTTTCCCTCCCACCAACCTGGCCTGTTTATTGGCGTTTGAGCGATAAGCAGCCAGAGCCCACTTTCAGCAATGCTACCAGAGTTGCACTGAGGGCAAGGGCAAGCAGAGAGGGCTTCTCTGAAAAGGTGTTCCTTGGACTTGGCTCTGGAAGATTGACAGACCGGATAGGAGAGGTGGAAGAGGAGGAGCACTTCTAGGAAACAAGCCACAGCACTGCTGGGATTTGGGGTTCCTGGAGGTTAAGTCAAAGAACGATGTGAATTCTCTTTGCACCAAAACCGAGCTCCTCCAATGAGCAGTGTAGACTTGGTGAAAGTCACTCAGCCGTGTCCGACTCTCTGTGACCCCATAGACTGTATAGTCCCTGGAATTCTCCAGTCCGGAATACTGGGTCGCCTTTCCCCTCTCCAAGGGATCTTCCCAACCCAAGGATTAAACCCAGGTCTCTTGCATTGCAGGTGGATTCTTTGCCAGCTGAGCCACAAGGGAGGCCCAAGAACACTGGAGTGGGTAGCCTATCCCTTCTCCAGTGGATCTTCCTGACTCAGGGATAGAAGCAGGGTCTCCTGCACTGCAGGTGGATTCTTTACCAACTGAGCTATCAGGGAAGGCCATAGTGTAGACTTAACTGGCCAGCAACTCAACTCCCCCTATCCCTTACACTATATTACCGACTACTCTGGTATCTGCCCACTCTGCGATGCTCCACAGAAACTACTCTTGCCAAGGTCCCCACTGGCTGCCTGGTTGCCAAACCCAACAGACACTCTTCAGTTCTTGTCCTACCTGACCTCTGTGGCGCCTGATATCTCTTTACTTCCTCCTTAAAAGCAACATCTTTTCTTAACAACATTTTTGGCCGCTGCTTCCCAGCTTCTGCTGAGGGGCTCCTCTTCCTCTTCCAGAAAGTTAAATATTGGCCATCCGCTCGCTTCTTGGTGCCCTTCATTCCTGACTCCATACCTGCTCTGTGGGTTAGCCCATCTACCCCCGCGTCTCAGGCAGCAACACATATACTCTCATCACTCCCAAATCCTCATCTCCAGCTCTGGACCTGCCACTCACCAGGTCTAGTCCACAACTACAGACTCACACATCCAGTCACCCAATAAGCTTTCCAACTTGGGTGTCCCACGTGTGTTATGAATTCAACACAGGTCCGATTGACTCATCTCACACACGCGCACACACACCCCTACACAAACCTGCTCCTCCTCGTGTGGTCCCTTGCTCTGGAGAAGCCATCACCTTGCACTCACACCCCCAAGCCAAGACCCCGAGGCTGTCCTCCACCCACCCTCTCCATCACCCGCACATCCACGGTCTCAGCACTTTAAGGATCTTGTTTGCCCACACAGTCACACTTCCCCCGCCCCTCTTCCAACCAACCGCTGGCCGTCTCTCACCTGGACCAACTCCCTATCTCATCTTCCAACCAACCGCTGGCCGTCTCTCACCTGGACCAACTCCCCATCTCATCTTTCAACCAACTGCTGGCCGTCTTTCACCTGGACCACTTCAATGGCTCTCAAATCACTTTCCCTTCCTCCTCTTCCTATAACCTACCCCCATCTCTGATACATTGTCTGGATGCTGCTAAAATGAGCTCCTAAAACCTGGAGCTCATCACACAAAACTTGTCAAGTACTTCTGACAAATACTATCTTTCTGATCTGGCCCCTCCTGACCTCAACTGAGCATTTTTAACACTGGGGACCAGATTCTTCTTTGTTGTGAGGTGTTAATCCAGTGTCAGGTTGGGGTTTAGCAGCAATGCCCTCACCCTCTAGATGTCAGACATACCTTCCCCCCACGCTGGAACAATCAAAAATGTCTCCAGTTCAGTTCAGTCACTCAGTCATGTCCGATTCTTTGCGACCCCATGAATCGCAGCACGCCAGGCCTCCCCATCCATCACCAACTCCTGAAGTTCACTCAGACTCACGTCCATTGAGTCCGTGATGGACCTAGCCATCTCATCGGTGATTGTCCCCTTCTCCTCCTGCCCCCAATCCCTCCCAGCATCAGGGTTGTTTCCAATGAGTCAACTCTTCGCATGAGGTGGCCAAAGTACTGGAGCTTCAGTTTTAGCATCATTCTTTCCAAAGAAATCCCAGGGTTGATCTCCTTCAGAATGGACTGGTCGGATCTCCTTGCAGTCCAAGGGACTCTCAAGAGTCTTCTCCAACACCACAGTTCAAAACCATCAATTCTTCAGCACTCAGCCTTCTTCACAGTCCAACTCTCACATCCATACATGACTACTGGAAAACCATAGCCTTGACTAGACGGACCTTAGTCGGCAAAGTAATGTCTCTCCTTGGAATATACTATCTAGGTTGGTCATAACTTTTCTTCCAAGGAGTAAGCATCTTTTAATTTCATGGCTGCAGTCACCATCTGCAGTGATTTTGGAGCCCAAAAAATAAAGTCTGACACTGTTTCTACTGTTTCCCCATCTATTTCCCATGAAGTGATGGGACCAGATGCCATGATCTTCGTTTTCTGAATGTTGAGCTTTAAGCCAACTTTTTCACTCTCCTCTTTCACTGTCATCAAGAGGCTTTTTAGCTCCTCTTCACTTTCTGCCATAAGGGTGGTGTCATCTGCATATCTGAGGTTATTGATATTTCTCCCAGCAATCTTGATTCCAGCATGTGTTTCTTCCAGTCCAGCGTTTCTCATGATGTACTCTGCATAGAAGTTAAATAAGCAGGGTGACAAACAAAGTATGTCTCTGCTTTTGAATATACTATCTAGGTTGGTCATAACTTTTCTTCCAAGGAGTAAGCGTCTTTTAATTTCATGGCTGCAGTCACCATCTGCAGTGAATTTGGAGCCCAAAAAAATAAAGTCTGACACTGCCGGATGCCATGATCTTCCTTTTCTGAATGTTGAGCTTTAAGCCAACTTTTTCACTCTCCTCTTTCACTTTCATCAAGTGAAAGCTTTTTAGCTCCTCTTCACTTTCTGCCATAAGGGTGGTGTCATCTGCATATCTGAGGTTATTGATATTTCTCCCAGCAATCTTGATTCCAGCTTGTGTTTCTTCCAGTCCAGCGTTTCTCATGATGTACTCCGCATATAAGTTAAATAAGCAGGGTGACAATATACAGCCTTGACGTACTCCTTTTCCTATTTGGAACCAGTCTGCTGTTCCATGTCCAGTTCTAACTGTTGCTTCCTGACCTGCATACAGATTTCTCAAGAGGCAGGTCAGGTGGTCTGGTATTCCCATCTCTTTCAGAATTTTCCACAGTTGATTGTGATCCACACAGTCAAAGGCTTTGGCATAGTCAATAAAGCAGAAATAAGGTAAGTAGTATTATCTATATTTTGCAGATTAGGCATCTAAGGCACAGAGAGGTTGAGTAACTTCCTCAAGGTCACACAGCTACAAAAGTACATAGATTACATTACGCAAGCTCCCCTAAATGGTCTATTTTTAGTCATAATCTTCCTTACTGGCTGCCTTTGAGAGATGAGTCCAGTGGAAGGAGCTGGAATTTTACTATTCCTTGATCCATCCTGATTCCTAGGATGCCCCCTCCTGGCAGAAATGTTAAATTAAGTCCTTGGAGTCATCTGAACTGACTCCAGAATCCTGCAACCATGGAATGCAGGTCTGTGTGATAACTGGAGCCTCATTCTTGGAGTTGTTCAAGGTATTTGTAGCATAGAGTTTAACAATGCAGACTCTGAAATTAGACTGCTGGATTAGAATCCTGCCTCCAGGACTCACTAACTAGTTATTAACGCCTTAGTGCTGCAGTTTCCTCATCTACGAAACGGAGAGGAAAACTGAAACTATCTTCATGTGCATTAATATATGTAAACTATACAGAATGTCACCTGGTACATACTAAGTACTTAATAAGTCAGTTATTGTTGTAGCTGCTCACACTTGGGGGACCCTAAGGTCAGATTATTCATGTTGCATGGGTGGCTAAGGTGGTAAAGAGTTTGCCCACAATGCAGGAGACCGGGGTTCAATCCCTGCGTGGGGAAGATCCCCTGGAGAAAGAAATGGAAACCCATTCCAGTATTCTTGCCTGGAGAATCCCATGGATAGAGGAGCCTAGTGGGCTACAGTCCATGGTGTTGCAAAGAGTTGGACACAACTGAACAACTAACACTTTCACTTTTATGTAACACATATGTATGTATAAGATGTCTACGTGGTGAAAGGCAGGTATACAAGGATGAGTAAGATGCAATTTCTGTTCTCAGGACACTTATTTGCAACTAATGAACTGTTTAAGAGCTCCAGTCTTAAAAGGGAAGCAAGGATCACACCTTTTACAGGCAGTAGCTATTTTGGTTTATTTATTCTTATCTCTGGTTTTGAACTGTGATGTTGGAGAAGACTCTTGAGAGTCGCTTGGACTGCAAGGAGATCCAACCAGTCCATCCTAAAGGGATCAGTCCTGGGTGTTCATTGGAAGGACTGATGTTGACGCTGAAACTCCAATACTTTGGCCACCTCATGTGAAGAGGTGACTCATTTGAAAAGATGCTGATGCTGGGAAAGATTGAAGGCAGGAGGAGAAGGGGACGACAGAGGATGAGATGGTTGGATAGCATCACTGACTCAATAGACATGAGTTTGGGTAAACTCTGGGAGTTGGTGATGGACAGGGACGACGGGCGTGCTACAGTCCATGGGGTCGCAAAGAGTCACGACTGAGCGGACTGAACTGATTGAACTGAAGAAAGAGAAAAACAGGCATGGAATCCCATAAGCCTGGATCTGAATCTGGCTTTTATGCATCACCCCTGTGAGACTTTGTACAAATCTATTAGCCTTTCTAAGACTCAGTTTTCTTATTTGTAAAATGAGATTTTAATAACTACTAAATAGGACTAATAATTATTGTTGTTCAGTTGCTAAGTTGTGTTCAACCTTTTGTGACCCCATGGACTACAGCACACCAGGCTTCCCTGTCCTTCACAATCTCCTTGAATTTGTTCAAACTTATGTCCATTAAGTCGGTGATGCTGTCCAACCATTTCATCCTCTGTCACCCACTTCTCCTGCCCTCAATCTTTCTCAGCTTCAGGGTCTTTCCCAATGAGTTGGCTCTTCGCATCAGGTGCCAAAGTATTGGAACTTCAGCTTCATTATCAGTCCTTCCAATGAATATTCACAGTTGGATTTCGTTTAGGATCAACTGGTTTGATCTCCTTGCTGTCCAAGGGACTCTCAAGAGTTCTCTCCAGCACCACAATTTGAAAGAATCAGTTCTTCAGCACTCAGCCTTCTTTATAGTCCAACTCTCACATCTATCTATACATGACTACTGGAAAAATAATAGCTTTGACTATACGGACCTTTGATAGCAAAGTGATGTCTCTGTTTTTTAATATGCTATCTAGATTTGTCATAACTTTTCTTCTAAGAAGCAACGGTCTTTCATTTCATGACTGCAGTTACCATCTGCAGTGATTTTGGAGCCCAGGGATATAAAATCTGCCACTGTTTCCACTTTTTCCCCATCAGTTTGCCATAAAGTGATGGGACCAGATGCTACAATCTGAGCTTTTTGAATGCTGAGTTTTAAGCCAGATTCTCTCTCCTCTTTCACCCTCATCAAGAGGCTCTTTGGTTCCTCTTTACTTTCTGCCCTCGAGCAGGGCATGGCAACCCACTCCAGTATTCTTGCCTGGAGACTCTCCACGGACAGAGGAGCCTGGTTGCAAAGGGCAACACAGTTGAGCAACTAAGCACACACACACACATCTGCATGTCTGAGGTTGTTGTTATTTCTCCCGGCAATCTTGATTCCAGCTTGTGATTATCCAGCCTGGCATTTTGCATGATGTACTCTGCATATAAGTTAAATAAGCAGCATAACAATATACAACCTTGAAGTCCTCCTTTCCCATTTTGCAACTAGTCTGTTGTTCCATGTCCGTTTCTAACTGTTGTTTCTTAACCTGCATACAGATTTCTCAGAAGGCAGATAAGGTGGTCTGGTATTACTGTCTCTTTAAGAATTTCCCACAGTTTGTTGTGAGAGTTGGACTGTGAAGAAAGCTGAGCACTGAAGATTTGATGCTTTCGAACTGTGGTGTTGGAGAAGACTCTTGAGAGTCCCTTGGACTGGAAGGAGATCCAACCAGTCCATTCTGAAGGAGATCAGCCCTGGGTGTTCTTTGGAAGGAATGATGCTAAAGCTGAAACTCCAGTACTTTGGCAACCTCATGCGAAGAGTTAACTCATTGGAAAAGACTCTGATGCTGGGAGGGATAGGGGAGGAAAAGGGGACGACAGAGGATGAGATGGCTGGATGGCATCACTGACTCGATGGATGTGAGTCTGAGTGAACTCAGAGTTGGTGATGGACAGGGAGGCCTGGCGTGCTGCAATTCACGGGGTCGCAAAGAATCGGACATGACTGAGCGACTGAACTGAACTGAACACAGTCAAAGGCTTTTGAGTAGTCAGTGAAGCAAAAGTAGGTATTTAGCTGGAATTCCCTTGCTTTTTTCTATGATCCAGCGGATGTTGACAATTTGACCTCTGGTTCCTCTGCCTTTTCTAAATCCAGCTTGTATATCTGGAAAGTCTTGGTTCGTGTACTGTTGAAGCCTAGCTTAAAGGATTTCGAGCATGACCTTGCTAGCATGTGAAATGAGCACATTTGTATGGTAGTTTGAACATTCTTTGGCATTGCCTTTTTTTGGGATTGGAATGAAAACTGACCTTTTCCAGTTCTGTGGCTACTGCTGAGTTTTCCAAATTTGCTGGCATATTGAGTGCAGCACTTTCACAGCATCATCTTTTAGAATTTAAAATAACTCAGCTAGAATCCCATCCCTCTAGCAGCTTTGTTTGTAGTAATGCCTCCTAAGGTCCACTTGACTTCACACTCCAGAATGTCTGGCTCTAGACGAGTGACCACACCATCGTGGTTCTCTGGGTCATTAAGACCTTTTTTGTACAGTTCTGTGTGTTTTTGACATCTTTTCTTAATCTCTTCCTTTAGGTCCTTGCCATTTCCTCCTCCTTTACTGTTCCTGTCTTTGCATGAAATGTTCCCTTGGTATCGCAAATTTTCTTGAAGAGATTTCTAGTCTTTCCCATTTTGTTATTTTCCTCTATTTCTTCGCATTGTTCACTTAAGGTTTTCTTATCTCTCCTTGCTCTTCTCTGGAACTCTGCATTCAGTTGGGTATATCCTTCCCTTTCTCTTTTGCCTAATAATAATACCATGTATGATGGTTGTGAAGATGAAACGAGTTAAGCATAAATGAAGTGTTCAAAAACTATAGCTTCAAAATAACTGTGGGGGTTGGAGGTGGGAGAGAGGATCAAGAGGGAGGGGATATATGTATACTTACAGCTGATTCACATAGCTGTACCGCAGAAACCAATGAGACATTGTAAAGCAATTATCCTCCAATTAAAAAAACAAAAAAACTATTCAAGGACTTCCCTGACAGTCCACCTTCCAATGTGGGGGGTATGGGTTCAATCCCTAGTTGGGGAGCCAAGATCCCACAGGTCTCATAGCCAAAAAACCAACACATAAAACAGAAGCACTATTGTAACAAACTCAAAAAAGACAAAAAAAAAAAAAAAAAAAAGATCCACACTAAAAAAAAAAAACTATCCAATTTATTATGATTGCTCTATAAGTACAGCCTGCAAGGGAGAAAAACCAGCCCTGATTCCCTGGATTACCTATCATGCCAATCCACTACCAACCTTAGTGAGAACATGCACTTTCCATAGAAACAGAAGCAGTAAATAGGAACATGAGTGAAAGCAAGCACCTCCCCAGTCTAGGTGGGGTAAGATGATAAACTTCACACCCTCTTGCTTATACTCACGTCAGATGTAGGGAGTGTGTTTTGCAAACCTGGGACCAGAACAGGCCGCCCTTCGGCTCTAGAGAACTCTCCACACCCAACCAGATATACAGACACACCTCAGCCTCCGGCAGAAGCTTCCAATAAGCAGCTTTCATGAAGCTGGAACTCCTTCAAGGGCTCTACATTATTTCATCTCTTTTCCAGATTCTCCTCTATTTATGCCTGGGCATTAACACAGTTTCTATCACTCTATTCTGATGACTACAGGTACAAACATCACAGAGCTGATTCTGTAATGATGATCTCAAGATACCAAAGCCATTCCAGGCCATGATTACAGGTTCCAAATCCACCAAGTCAGCAGGGAATGGATCAGTTTACCCAACATGATAAAAGATTCTTTTCTTCACTAGTAGTGAAAAAGGCAAGTAGAAGGCCTGGCTAACAGGTAGAAAGGAAAACCTATAGATATTCACTGAATAGGTATCCCTGTAATTTGTACATAATACAAAAAAGAGGTATCCATTTACACTTACCAAGGGATATTGAACTTTCACTTTTCCCATGCATTGAATACCTAGAGCTTTCCCGTCTCCCCAGTTTTCTTTTTTCTGTATGCATTTTCTTGTCTAGTTCTACACACGTGACTTTATAATTTGTTAAAAAAAAAAAAGAGAAGAGCCGAATCAAGTCAAACAAAACCTCCACAAGTGTTTAAATTTTCAAACCAGAAAATATTTCATTAAATTAATCTATAAGGGATGATTTTCAGTGGTTGTTAAATGGAGGGTGAATGCTTCAAAACAGCAACAGCATGCCTCTAAAAGAGACCAAACTGAAATGGGCCGGGTTGCTCTCAACTAAAGACAAACACATTTCAGCAGAGTTGTATGATTTGAGCAACCATGAGGAAGGCAATATGAATCTCCAGGCAGTGACTGGGACATGGAGTTAGACACTTAAATATGCAACAGAACCTGAAAGAGCTTCAATAATCCAGGGTTCAATAATTAAGTAAGTGGTTGGATGCTGAAGTTTTTTCGGCAATCTGAAACTTTGATTCTATTTATGGATTCATTATCAACAATGCCATTGGCCTAGTCTCCCTGGGAAAAAAAAGCCACTTATGGAGGGACCATCAACGTCTACTCACCAAAGAACCAGTAATATTAAATATGTCAAGCCTTTGAGGCATATAATTTGAATATGTCACGACTTTGAGGCAAATATCCAAGGAACTGAACAAAGGACTAGGCTTTTCAAATATTTCATAGACTCATTAGTACCGAGTAAGAAAGATAAAAAACATAACATTCTTAGCAAGAGTCTAGGCATTGCTAGACATTATTATTCACTTGATGCAAAATTATCTGTGATTTAATTCTGCTCTTTAGGTATATATGAGTGAGTGAAATTGCTCAGTTGTGTCCAACTCTTTGGGATCCCATGGCCATAGCCCACCAGGCTCCTCTGTCCGTGGAATTTTCTGGGCAAGAATACTGGAGTGGGTTACCATTTCCTTCTCCAATTAGGAGAATTAGGTATATATACTCCTTTCGAAAACCACATATACCCCTTAACCTTGGTGCAAAGAGTCCTAACTTCATAAAAGAAATGCATAGCAAATCTACCCTGGGACTATCTGTCACTAAGCAGTTGAAAATATCTGATGGTTTGAGTTTGATATATTTTGTTGGAAAGACCATAGGGAAACAGGGATTCTCCTACATTGCCAACAGCAGTGTAAAATAGTCCAACCCCTGTGAAACATGATTTAGCAATGTCTATCAATATTTAAAATGCATATAACTCTGACCCACCAATTTTACTTTGTGGTTTTATCTTTGCAGATATACTAGTAATGGCACAAAATTACAGGTTATTCAGTGGGGCATTTTCAGTAATGGCTGTCTCTGGTTAGACAGAGTGGTTCAGACAATAAAGAATCTGCCTGCAGTACGGGAGACCTGGGTTTGATCCATGGGTTGGGAAGATCTCCTGGCTACCCACTCCAGTATTCTTGCCTGGAGAATTCCATGGACAGAGAAGCCTGGCTGGCTACAGTCCCAGGGTCGCAAAGAGTTGGATATGACTGAGCGACTAACACACACGTTTTCAGTAATAGTAAAAGGCTAAAAACAACATGTGTACCAACCGAGAACTGGTCAAATAAATTATTTCAATACTATGTGGCTAAAAAATTTTTTAGAAGAATGAGAAAGCTCTCACTGATATAGAAATCACTCTGAGATATATAGAAAGAAAAAAATACATTATCTCATATACATAATAAACTAAACTCTGGAGGGACACACAGGAAACAAGTTAACAGTGGTTACTAGTGGGCTGAGCACAGACGAAAACTGGTAGATGAGGGGAAAAGCGCTGGAAGAGACTTTTCCTTATTAACTTCTTTATATTTTTAAATCTAGTTTCCATACGACAAATTCAGAAATTTAAGCTGGAATTGTTTTTCATTTTTAAAAAAAGTGTACAGTATCGATATATCCATACAACTGAATATTACTCAGTGATAAAAAGAAATGAGCTATCAAGCCCAGAAAAGATGTGGAGGGACCTAAAATGCATTATTGCTTAGTGAAAAAAGCCAGTCTGAAAAAGTTATATACTCTGTGACTCCACTGTATGATATTCTGAAGAAGTAAGACTTTAGAGAGAGTAAAAAGGTCAATGGTTGCCAACGGTTGGGGGACAGGGGAAAGGATGAATAGATAGGGGTGAAACTACTCTGCACAATACTATAATGGTGGATACCTGACACTATGCATTTGTCAAAACCCATAAAACTGTACTGACACAGAGTGAACCCTAAGCAAACTGTGGATCCTAGTTAATAATAACGTATCAATATTGGTCCATCAATTGTAACAAATGTACTATACTAATAGGTGTCAGATGTTAATAACAGGAAACTGACTGGCAGGGAGTACATGGGAACACTATAATATTTGCTTAATTTCCTGTAAACTTAAAATTTCTTTAAAAGTAAAGTCTATTAATGTTTTAAAGGGCTTCCTTGGTGGCTCAGTGGTAAAGAATCCACCTGCCAATGGAGGAGACGTGGGTTCATCTCTGGGTCTGGAAGATCCCGGGACAAGGAAATGGCAACCCACTCCAGTATTCTTGCCTGGGAAGCCCCCATGGACAGAGGAGCCTGGCCAGCTACAGTCCCTGGGATTGCAAGAGAGTTGGACACGACTTAGCGACTAAACAACGTTTTAAAACACGTGTCCTTACACGTATGCATACACACACGCACACACACACACCTTTTTTTCATTCACACTGAAGGTGCTAAGTGTGCATAACGTATTATAGCTGCAGCCCTACTGATCAAGAACTCCAGCTCAGAAGTGAGCAAATTAGGTTCTGATCCAGGCCATACCATTTCCTAGCGGTGTGGCTTTGTGTAAGTTATCTCTTCAGCCTCAGTTTCTCCGTCTGCAAAATGGAAGGAAAACAGTGTCCTCCTAGGGCTGTTACGAAGATTCAATAAAGAATGCATGTAAAATGCTTAGCATAGAGCCTAATATAAAAGAAACACTCGAGAGTGTTATATGACGGCTCACGGAATGACTGATGCGGCAAGCAGCATATCATAACATCCCCAAAGACCCCCCACCCCCGCCAATTCTCAACTCCAGCCTAGCCCACTGTGAGCACAGTCCACACTGCCTGAGCTCCAGCGGGTACACTTCAGCATTCTTTAGTCCCCAGATGTTGTTTTCCTCTTCGCTGGGCCTTACACCTTCAGGCCCCTGGATCAGCGCCCCGTCCTCGCCCCTCCATAGCCCACCCGACCCATTCACACTCAGATCCCGCCCCATCCTCCTCCCCAGACCCTGGCATACTGCGTTGGCATTTCTTTCCTTCCCCAAAGCTGAAGGAAGCGCCTACCCAGATACTCGTAGTCCGGTAGGGCTAGGCGCTCCGGACTCAGCATCCTTTGATCAGGGTGGCTTCAGAGCTCCAGCTCCTCGGCTTCCGGAACCCCGGTCTCCAGGCTCTCTCGGTTGCCATGGCACCCACGCGGCGGGAGAGGCAAGAGGCGGAGGGGGTGTCACGCAAAGAGTTTCCGTATCGCAACTCCAGCCGGCCGTACCAGTTCCGGGAGCAGTCGCCTCGCGGCGGTCCTAGTTTCTTTGGACTCTTTCTTGAGGCGATGGTTTTAGAGGAATTTGAGGCGGAGAGTTCCTCTGAAACCATCATATTTCCCAGTGTGGAAAACTTATTGCCAGCCGTCCATATATCCTCAATTTCTAAATTTCATAACTCTTCCTGCTTTATACAACTGTTATCATAATAGTAGCCTTGATGGTTTAGTCGCTTAGTTGTGTCCTAGTCTCATAGACTGTAGCCCATCTGACTCCTCTGTCCATGGAATTCTCCAGGCAAGAATACTGGAGTGGGTTGCCATTTTCTCCAGGGGATCTTCCCGACCCAGGGATTGAACTCAAGTCTCCTGCACTGCCGACAGTGTCCTGCATAGCCAGCAGATTCTTTACCAACTGACCCACCAGGGAAGCCCCACAATAGTAGCTCCCGCCTCTAAATCCCCATAAACATTTAATATCTCATCATCAAATTTTTGTGTGTGTGTGTGGCTTCCCTGGTGGCTCAGACTGTAAAGCCTCTGCCTGCAATGCAGGAGAGCGGGGTTCCAGGGGTCTGGAAGACTCCCTGGAAAAGGCAATGGCACCCCACTCCAGTACTCTTGCCTGGAAAATCCCATGGATGGAGGAGCCTGGTAGGTGTAGTCCATGGGGTCACAAAGTGTCGGACACGACTGAGTGACTTCACTTTCTTTCTATTTTTATCTGATTATTTACCATCTTAAATTACTACAAAGTGCTTTCACATGCCCATATCTCGGCTGCTCCTTGAGGTCAGAGATGTCTTTGCTTGTGACGCATCCAGAAGGTGCTCATTAAATCCTCTATGACTTCATGGACATTTCCTCTCAAATTCGTCTTTATAGCCCCTCCTTCTACTTCTGTCTCTTACTATTTGATATCCTTCCCAAATGTCTTCTTTTTTTTTCCCTACAAAGACACTCCACGTCTTGGGGGAATGGGATGCACAAACAAGGACACCTATTGGATTTTTCCCCCTGTATTCCTAATTGTTCACTTTTCCTTTAAGAAGGTAGAGAACTCCTTGGTTTTCAAGTTTCCAGATATTCACATATAGTATTTGTCTTTTAGTCCCTCTCCACACCCAGCAAGGGGTTAGTATTGTACAGCACTTGTCACAGTTCTAATGCAGTAGAAAAAGCGACTCTGTCCTCACATTTTTAGCTAGCTCTCCCCCACACAAGGTGAGGTTTTGCGGACAGAAAGAAAACAAAAATCATTTTTTCAAAGGAATGACTGGGAAACCAGTAGACCACCTACACTGGGAGGAAGAGGAAAGAGGAGGTTCTCTTTGTGTTCTGAGTGGGTCTATTCTTAGCCTCCTCCAGCAGAAGCTTCAAACCTCCTAATTCTCCCTTTCCCTTAAAATTGTGTATGTCTCATTTCTAGGCTCCTGTGAGTCACTCTGAGTTTAGATGTGGTAAGGATAAAGGGCCAAAGCCAAACTCAGGGCAGCATTTATTATCTTGAGGTAATAAATTTGCTAATTTGGTATTTGATGTGAAGTTATGCAAATTTGATTTGAAAAAATGTTGCCTTCTTCCTCCACCCTTGCCTCCCACCGCCCTGCTCCACTCCCCCATGCACCTTGAGGGTATGGGAGTTTCAAATTTAACACCTGTGGCTTTTTACTGTATTGTTAATTAATAGAATGGTAATTATTAAGGATTGTAATTTCATTTTATTTCCAAGCAACCTGAAGCTATTCACAGGTCATTTCATTTGTCCTCATAAAAACTTTCTAAAGCAGTGCTCTCTTTTCTAAGTAGGGAAACCGAGGACCGGGTCAGGAAAATGACTTGTCTAGCATCATCCAGCCAGTCAGTGGGAGAGCTGGAACTGGATCGCAGCAATGTCCACCTCCAGGATAGTGGTCTGGCCGCTAAACCACACAGCCTCTTTTTTTAGGGTTTGTTGGCTTGAAGTTTATTTATTTATTTTCCCCTTGGCTCTGCCCTGCCAGCAACTGTGCGCTCCCAGATAAAAGAAGAGAATTTTGAGTCAGGCTGAACATTTGACATCACCTCATTTGTGGGGCATTATCCTGGGATTTGGAGGGTGCTGCTCTTGGGGTCTGTGTGGTGGATCTGGGAACCAGCCCCAAGAATATAGCTTTGTTTGGGCATTAACCCATTTGCGGTTATAATAATGATAAGTTTCAGCACCAGTGGCGCCCGACTGTTAATGACTCAAAGAAAGCTAAATAAGAACAAGATGTCATCTCTGGAGCAATTTGTAGGTTTTTCCTACAGCTCCATCCCTTCCATAAAAATCCCAAGGGCCCTTATATTTAAAGTCGGTCTTCCACTTTTAATGTCCTAAACAGTCTATTGAGGCGGAAGACTTAGAAAAGGGCAGGTGGTCGCTACGCTAAGGCTTCAAGAAACCTTGAGGTTGCACAGAAATAGCAGGTAGCCTTTAAATGGTGGTGGAAGTACTGCTTACATTTTCCCTCTTTATACTTTTCTTTATCCTTAAAATGATCTATAATAGGCATACGAACAACCTGAAAATGAACAATAACTGAGTGGCTTGAAAATCTTTAAAATGTTTTTAAGCAGAAATGATGACCCTTCATAGAGAGTTTGTTTTTCCTCAAAAGTAGCGATTACTTTTAGATTTCTTTTTTTGCCATACATCACATGAATATGTTTTGACAACCCATCAGTGGCAAAGGAAGTTTTCTAGTGAAACCCTTATAATCGGATCTTAAGAAAAGGAGAAATATACAAGAATTGTTACAGTCAAGTGTATTTCTGTAAATCTACTGAATGTTAAAAAAAGAAAAAACATCTCAGCCGTCAATTAGATGGGCTTTTCAGGTTCTTCAATTATTATTACATACTTCTGAAATTTTTACCCAAACAAATCATCAAGGTAAACCAATAAATCAGAAATCAACTCCACAATCCTGAATATAAGCAAGTGATATGAAATTGATCAAAACAGAGAGGGCTTGAGATGTGACAGTCAGTACTGCAGCATAAGGAATGGAAACATCAAACTCAATAGAAAAAAATGCCATGCGAGAGGATATGCTGAGACATCAATTTATCAGATTACAATTTCTAATTATAAAGAGAAAATGAACAGACATCTCTGGCTCTGCAGAGGATCTGTGGAGAGATGGATAGGGAAGAAAATCCTCCTTGGAACTGAAAACCACAGAAAAGCAAACATAAATGTACCAAATAGTTTTAAACCTCAAGGAAACAATAGAAAGAAAAAAAAACGCAGTCTGAATTATTGCTACAAAACAGGTTCAAGAAACTAGGACAAGCTTTTATCAACTCATCAAGCAGAAAGATGCTAAAGGCGAAGCAGCTACTAAGAAATGCAGGTCATGAAATTCATGCTGAGCTACTAGGCTCTTCTTCAAAGACTTATCTTCTATAAGAGAAAAGCAAAAACTAAGTGTGGTGCCACTGCGTGAGGTTTACATGTTTACTTTAAAATACTATTCACAGACAAATCATTTTAGACTGCCCCAAATCAGCAGACCAGAACTTTGGGAGAACTTGGAAAGAACGATCACAAGTTCTTGGTCAGTTAAAGAAAACTAATGCATCGCAAGAAAGTGGTTTAGAGGACATGGCTTAAATTGAACTGGAGCCCAAAGACAATTACAGACTCGTACCTTCTTGTTATTTTATATTTTCTGTGCTGCAAAAAGAGTTGGAAATTATACTTTCATGTAATTTAAAAGAAAGGAAGATTTTTTTTTTGACCCTTCTTGGTAGCCCACAAAAATTAGCCGTGCCTTCCTCTGTCCTGGAGTATGCACCTTGATAAATATTTATGTCATTTTCACTAAGGGAATAGTAGGACAGTGTTACTCATTTAATAAATTATGTAAAATGGAAAAATTCCTTGAAATCCAAACTAGCAAGTCTCACTTGAGAATAAACAGATGACTTGAATACCTGTCTATTTATAAAGAAATGGGATTTTTAGTTAAAAATCTTCCCACAAAGAGAGCTCTGATTTTCCAAAATGTGATTTTGTACTTTTAAAACATTTAAGTTTATGAATTAAAATAGAAAACTTATCTAATTTCCCTTTGGAATTCTTCTTTGTCCCATGGGTTATATAGAAATGTGTTATTCAGGATTTCCATACACCAGAGGGTTTTCCAGAGGTGTTTCTGTTTTGTTTAATTTTTTGTTTCTTTGTGCAATCTGTGGGATCTTAGTTCCCCAGTTCAGTTCAGTCACCCAGTCGTGTCCGACTCTTTGCGACTCCATGAATCGCAGCACGCCAGGCCTCCCTGTCCATCACCAACTCCCGGAGTTCACTCAGACTCACGTCCATTGAGTCCGTGATGCCATCCAGCCATCTCATCCTCAGTCGTCCCCTTCTCCTCCTGCCCTCAATCCCTCCCAGCATCAGGGTCTTTTCCAATGAGTCAACTCTTCACATGAGGTGGCCAAAGTACTGGAGTTTCAGCTTCAGCATCATTCCTTCCAAAGAAATCCCAGGGCTGATCTCCTTCAGAATGGACTGGTTGGATCTCCTTGCAGTCCAAGGGACTCTCAAGAGTCTTCTCCAGCAACACAGTTCAAAAGCATCAATTCTTCGGTACTCAGCTTTCTTCACAGTCCAACTCTCACATCCATACATGACCACAGGAAAAACCATAGCTTTGATTAGATGGACCTTTGTTGGCAAAGTAATGTCTCTGCTTTTGAATATGCTATCTAGGTTGGTCATAACTTTCCTTCCAGGGAGTAAGTGTCTTTTAATTTCATGGCTGCAATCACCAGCTGCAGTGATTTTGGAGCCCCAAAAAAAAAGTCTGACACTGTTTCTACTGTTTCCCCATCTATTTCCCATGAAGTGATGGGACCAGATGCCATGATCTTCGTTTTCTGAATGTTGAGCTTTAAGCCAACTTTTTCACTCTTTCATCAAGAGGCTTTTTAGTTCCTCTTCACTTTCTGCCATAAGGGTGGTGTCATCTGCATATCTGAGGTTATTGGTATTTCTCCAGGCAATCTTGATTCCAGCTTGTGCTTCTTCCAGCCCAGAGCTTCTCATGATGTACTCTGCATAGAAGTTAAATAAGCAGGTGACAATATACAGCCTTGACGTACTCCTTTTCCTATTTGGAACCAGTCTGTTGTTCCATATCCAGTTCTAACTGTTGCTTCCTGACCTGCATACAGGTTTCTAAGAAGCAGGTCAGGTGGTCTGGTATTCCCAACCAGGAATCAAATCTAAGCTCTCAGTAGTGAAAGCATGGAGTCCTAACCACTGGACCACCATGGAATTCCTTGATTTCTAGTTTGATTCCTCTGTGATCAGATATAAAATCTTATATGGCTTGAATCTTTTTGCCTTTATTGAGACTTGTTTTGCGATCTGGAATATGGACTGCCTTAGTAAACATGGCTCAGATGTTGTGGGTGCACTTTGAAAAGAATGTTTATCCTGCTATTGTGGGGTGGAGTGTTTTATAAATGTTAATTTCACAGGTTATGCATGTAGCTAAGGACTGGAAATAAAATGTAAATAATATATTAGGAAAAGTAGACTTTAAAATTTTATGTCATTAAAAAAAAAAAACAAACACAATTTGAATTATCCTACTAAGTTGTGAGTTCCTGGAAGTCAGAGACAATCTCCACTCATCTTTCAATTTCCAGAACCATGCACAGTGCGTATTAAACAGACTTTCCCCACTACTTTAGATTAAAAGTCTAGAAAATGAAGGCCATCCAATCCATAGGACTTATGATTGCCTCACAGGAACTAATTCATGAAACAAATTCATTAAATAAAGAGGCCAGCAAATGGCAAGGTGGCACTGAGAAGATTAAAAATCAATCAGACAGCATTGGCATCTCCTTCCTCCACCTAAATACTATGTGTGACAGACCATCATAACTTAAGAAATACCCAGAAAAAAAGCAACTAACTCAACAACAGGTGCAGAGATGATGCTGCCTATAGACAAGAGAACTAGTTTAGGAAGATGAAAGGGAGTCTACTAGGAATCAGTAAATAAACTCAGGATACGAACTAGAAGTTCCCAAAGTTTAGAATCTCAGGACAAAAAGCTGCAGTTGGTGTCTATTTTTTTCTCCCCCTCTTCTATATTGTCACAGAGTTTATTGTTCTAAGATTGAAATTTGACCATGTTACTTCCTTACTTTGAAAATACTGCTGACTCACCATTATTAGGAGGAAGCAAAATTCCTTAACATGCAGACATATATATTCCTTCACAGTCTGGCTCCAATCTAGTTTTCCAGCCAGTATGCCATTCACTCTTTCCTACACACGTAATTCTCTTGCCATACCTTCCTTCCCACTCACTATTCCCAAACATACTGAGCTCATGCACACCCTCTTGCTTTGGGATAAGCTCTTTTCTCCACCTAGAATGTACCTCTTCCACATTTTCTGCCTAGTAAACTTGTACATAACACTTCCCTGGTGGCTCAGCAGTAAAAAAAAATCCACCTGTAATGCAGGAGACTCAGGTTCAACCCCTGGCAGGGGCAGTGGGGAGCGGGGAGGCAGGGAAGATCCCCTGGAGGAGGGCATGGCAACCCAGTCTAGTATTGTTACTTGGGGAATCCCATGAGCAGAGAAGCCTGGTGGACTACAGCCTATGGGGTCACAAAGAGGTGGACATGAATGAAGAGACGGAGCTTGCACCCAAGCAAACTCTTACACATCCTGTAAGACTTTGGTAAAATGGCACCATCTCCATGAATTCTTATTCAATCTCCGATATAAAACAGAATAAAGGCAATGAGTAAGGCGAAGGCACATGTAGGGTGGTAAGCTCTGAGGCTATGACACTGAGCTGAGAGTGGCCATAGAAGGGTCTGGGGAAACAATATTCTAAGTAGAGGAGATGGTTTGTGCAAAAGTTGTGAGAAATGGTAGTGTGTTGCAGAGCTGAAAGAAAGCCAGTGTGGCTAGCGCAGAATGAACGAGGGGAAAGGTGGTCACAGAATTAACTGGGGGTCAGCTCATGAAGGACCTCAAAGAACATGTGAGAAATACAGCCATTATTCTGAGTGAAGCCATTATTTAGAGTACAGCTGTTATTCTGAGTAGGAAGCATGGGAAGGTTTTTAGCCTAGTAATAATATGATCTATTTGTTTTTTAGGAAGTCACTGTGCTGCTGTGTAGAAAATGAATTATAAGGGGGCATGTGTGAAACAGACCATTTACAGAGATGTTTGAGTCACGGTTGTTACCAATGAGTATTTATTCATTGGTCCATTTGTTTATCCACCGTTCTAAATTCAACTTTGCTGCTGAAATTAGCAAGATGTACAGAGACGTTTGCTGCAAAAGCTCTACTTAATGTATCAGGTGTGTGACTATCAAGCTTTCAGGAGATTTTTTTTAAAATGTGCTAGGAAGTCCCATTTTTCAGGATGTGCCCCAAGTTACACCAGAGAACTGTATCAGCCATGGTACTCAGATCCCGACTCAAATACTACTGTTGACCTGGAATGTGAAAAGTGTTGGTGCTCAAAAGGGTTTTGTGGAGCATCTGGAACTAAAGAAAGCATAGAAATACAAACTGGACTATTTCTTTATACCTCTTCTCTTCTGGTCTCTAGTAGTAGCTCCCTGAACCCAGATAAAAGCATTTGCTATTGCTGTTTAGTTGCTCAGTCATGTTCGGCTCTTTAGGGACCCCATTGACTGTAGCCCGTCAGGCTCCTCTGTCCATGGGGATTCTCTAGGCAAGAATACTGGAATGGGTTGCCAAGCCCTCCTACAGGGGATCTTTCCCACCCAGGGATTGAATCCATGTCTCCTGCATTATAGGCGGGTTCATTACTGCTGAGCCACCAGGGAGGCCCAGAAAGCAGCATACCCATTGCTGACAAGTTACTGATATTTTTCTGTAAACCCTACAGACTCTTTCGTGGCTCAGGGCCTTTGTACATACTGTTCCTTCTGCCTAGAAGACCCACCCCATCCACTCTTGGTCTTGTGAATCTAACTCAGCATGAATGGTAGTGCCTCTGACAGGCCTTCCCTGAACCCCCAAATCTAAACAGGCTCTGTCCATTTCCTCGAATACCCATAGCATTTATAGCTTTAAATTCATTCGCGAGATTATTCTTTTAATGCCTCTGTACACTTGTAGCCTCCACAACTAGACTTTAAGTTCCAGGGATGCAATATATCTAGTTAGCATTGCTTCTACAGTGCCTGGGACATAAGATAGTCATAATAAATAATCCCACTAGGTGAGTTAATACTAGTAATAGCCAACCTGGACAGACAGGTATAGACTCTTCAGCTCCTTTAGTTGTGCTTCTCTTGTTTTCCACTTTATAGCTTTAAGATTTCCCTCCTCCATTCACACAAGAACGTGATTCCAGCGATGGAGCAGTTTTTTGCAGACTCATGTTCTTAATTTTTTTTAACCAAGTTTTCTCAACCTCAGAACTATTACCATTTCGGGCTGGATAATTGTTTGTTGTGGGGAGAGATCTCCTGCTTCTTGGTCTCTGTTCATTATTCACCAGTAATACTTGCTCCCAAAAATGTCACCAGGTATTGCCCCATGTTGGCAAAAATCATTCCTGATTGAGAATCACTGGTTTAAAGTGTGAAGTGTCAAGTCTTTTACTCTCTTAGAAGAATTACTAGTAGAATTCAGGTTGTCGAATGATGCATGGGTTAGAGGAGGATTCTACCAACCCAAATGGATCAAAATAATGCCCATTTCTATTTTGTTTCTGTAGCACTTCCTGTGTGTCCTTTGAAAAGGCCATTTAGTGATGGTCTAATTCAAGGCAATATTCTGATCTTTGAAATGCAGTCCCCTGGTCCGTCCTAGAAGGATGAAGGAAATAGGGGTGATGTTTCTGAGGAAACCAATGCCTCTGAGACCCCCTCTGGAATTGGCAATCCCCTACAACTTTCCTAGGGGCATGTCCCAGAGGACAATAAAAGGGAGACAAACAGCCCATTCTGGCATGCTTTTCAGGATCTCTCACTACAAACAAGAAAGTCTGAGAGGCCTGGTAAAAATAAATATGGCTTAGCCCTCCTGGCACAAGAGCAGTTTCTGACAGCCAAGACTTAACTCACCCTAGGGGGTGACCCAGCCAGGGACCATGCACGAAGTTCGTTTCTACCCATTGATATTCCCAGTGACTCACAGCAGCCGGGACAGCCCTGTACACCAGGACTGCGCCGAACCACGGAAGAGGAGGACTTGGGATGCACACAGAAAATGTAGTCTCTTGAGCCTGAGTCAGAGAGGGACAGCCAGCCTCCCTGCTCCTCTTCAACCCCAGAAAAACAACACAAATCATGCCTTCTGGAAAGGAACCTGTCTTTTGAATACAGAGTGGAAACTGTTTATAAATTCTTAATCCCTTGACACTGAAAGTATGGTGACCGCCTGTTCTGGATTTTTTGGGACAAATGTATTCATTATACCACATGTCCTCAGTTTTCATGTGGGAAAAAAAAAAAAAAAAAATATATATATATATATATATATATGGACTCCAGAATCACGAGATCTTCCTCAATAGGTCAAAAAGCAAGCCTTCATAAGCAACATATACTGAAACCCTGAGACCAGTGAAAGCTGCATCAAAAATGTTGTGGGGAGGGGGATTGAGAATCAGCCACTACTTTTCACTTTTTTCTCCTTGGATTTTAGGCTAAGATGACACAGGTCTTAAAGGTTGACTGTTTTCCCAGCAGTAAGATCAAGTAAACCCGATCTGACTCGACTGCCGCCATCAGACAGCAAGGAGAACTACACACAGAAAACGCCTCAGTGTTAGTTACCATGGTGACGTTAGTTTAACCACATTTCATCTCTGTAAAAATTTCAGGCAAAACAGAATAGAGAAATATTGGCTAAGAAGCAGCGAATACCGCATTTCTTTCTTGCTATTGCGAACTTAATGTTAGCTTTGGTCAAAGATGATAATTTGAAGTGAAAGCCTCTGAAAAATTGCAGACAAGCAAGGATGAAATGGTGACCAATCCATTGAAGAAATCTCCTAATATTCTCTTGGCACTGTACCAAATTACTTTCCCCTCGGCTAACATGGGGCATTTGGGGCTTCCTGACTCTATTTACTAGTGAGAGGAAAGTGGTTTAAGAAAATCGCTGATGATCCAAAGGCAGAAACTGCTGGCATACTAGCTTGGATAGAAAAATGGTATACAGACCCTAAGGAAGCTCCAGTACTTTGGCCACCTGATGCAAAGAACTGATTCATTGGAAAAGACCCTGATGCTGGGAAAGAATGAAGGCAGGAGGAGAAGGGGACAACAGAGGATGAGTTGGATGGCATCACCGACCCAATGGACATGAGTTTGAGTAAGCTCTGGCAGTTGGTGATGGACAGGGAGGCCTTGTGTGCTGCATTCTATGGGGTCACAAAAAGTCGGACAGGACTGAGCAACTGAACTGAACCGAAGGAAGTCAGGGACTTGGACAAAAGAAGCAGGACAAGATTCAACCTAGAAAATGGAAGGTGGTAACAAAATTAATCCATATTATTAATATATGCTGGAGAGAGGCACAGGCCACAAAGCGAAGACAAGAGAGAAATTTACAGCTTTATATACTAACCCCAAAGTTAAATATTGCTAGAAGGCTCTAGAGACTGGAGCTGGGAGGAGGCTGAGGTCTCCGAGAGGATACCACTGCAAGTAAAGACTTAACTTCCTTACCTCCTTCCTTCCTTGCCAGGATCAGAAAGTCAAAGAAGGTGAAGAGGCTAACCACGCTGATTTACAAAGACAGCGAGGAGGAACTACGTCTGGGCCAATTCTGGACGTCTGAGCTGGGGCGACAGGACCCAGACAACCACCTCAGGAAGTGAGTACATGAAAAGGGGAGGTCGTGGAATTCTTTAGCCCTCGAACAACGCTGCCTAGACTGGGGGCCGGGGGAGGGCAGGGGCGGAGAAAAGTCTCAGAAAAGGAATTTTGACAGTGAGAACGCTAGTGAAGCCGCAGCACTCCAGGCCCCCGATGGCCCTTGTTTGACGGCCGTGAAGCCCGAAAGGGTTATGCATTAGCAAGCCTTGCGTATCCTGAGGCATCAATAAAGTCTGGACTCGGGGCCGTAGGGGGCCGGGGTCACGTCCAGGCGACTCGGGTCGGCTTGGGTGCACCACTCTGGCCCAGAACTAGATCCGAGAGTGGCCGCTACGATGACACCTTTTTTTTTTTTAAGTTAA
>SJXQ01008675.1:107093-148709 GCA_006408695.1 Aepyceros melampus | reverse complement strand
CTTCCGGCTCACCGAGGATGGGCGCACCTGCCATGGTGAGCTGGAGGCCCTGGCGGGGGCAGGGCCAGGGGGCTGGGCTAACCATGGGTCAGCCCTCTGAGAGACGTGACCATGTGTCATTATCTCAATAGCCCCGGGAGCTGGGCATTGTTGTCCCTCTCGTTTCGAAGACGGGGGAGGGGGGGGAATGAAAGCTCAGAGAGGTTGTCACTTAATGAAGGTCACAGTGCCGATGAATAGCAGAGCTGGGATCCCAGCCCAGCTCAAAGCCCTTAACCACTTGCTCTGTAGTCTTCCCGCTGGACCTGGGAAGTAGGCAGGTGTGTGGGCAGAAAAGAGCTGGCCAGCTTGGGAGCTAGGGCTGGAAGAAGGTAGAACCGAGATCTCCTGCCCTTGCTCTGTCGTCACAGATGTGAACGAATGTGCCGAGGAGGGGTACTGCAGCCAGGGCTGCACCAACAGCGAGGGGGCTTTCCAGTGCTGGTGTGAAGCAGGCTACGAACTCCGGCCTGACCGGCGCAGCTGCAAGGCTCTGGGTAAGGGGGGGCGGGGATTGGCATTTGGCTGGGTGGGCAGAGAGCTGAGCAGGGCAGCCAGGGGCTCTGGTGCTTGGAGACTGGTAGAGAGTTAGAGAGATGGTTCTCTTTTTTTCTTTCTGCCTTTTAATTTTATATTGGGGTATAGCCGATTGACGAGTTTGAGCAAACTCTGAGAGTTGGTGAAGGACAGGGAAGCCTGGCGTGCTGCAGTCCATGGGGTCACAAAGAGTCGGACTCGACTGAGCTACTGAACACCAAAATTGTCAATTAACAATGTTGGGATAGTTTCAGGTACACAGCCAAGGGACTTAGCCATGCATATACATGTATCCATTTCCCCTACACTCCCCTCCCATCCAGGCTGCCATGTAATACTGAGGAGAGTTCCTTCAGCTATGTAGGTCCTTGTTGGTTATCCATTTTAAATATAGCAGCGTGTACATATTCATCCCAAACAGCGTGTGCATATTCATCCCAAACTCCAATGAATATTCCCTCCCGTATCCTTCCTCCCTGAGGACCATAAGTTCGTTCCAGAGAGATGTTTCCCTCGCAATAGAATGGAGTTGTGAGTTGCATCGTGGGCCCCAAGAATGGGATGAGATGTACGCTTTGCAGGCTGCCAGTCTTCTCGTAACGATGGATGCTGATGGCTTGGGACATGCCCTAGTGGGCCAGGGGGCCCCTTGGAGCTTGGTGGGAGGTGCATGCTGATGGCTGCCAGTGGGCAGCTCTGGAGCCCAGTGGGGGCCCCATTTCTATGCCACATCCCAGGGCCGGAGCCTGTGCTACTGTTCGCCAATCGCATCGACATCCGGCAGGTGCTGCCGCACCGCTCTGAGTACACGCTGCTGCTCAACAACCTGGAGAACGCCATCGCCCTAGACTTCCACCACCGGCGCGAGCTTGTCTTCTGGTCCGACGTCACCCTGGACCGGATCCTCCGCGCCAACCTCAACGGCAGCAACGTGGAGGAGGTTGTGTCTACAGGGCTCGAGAGCCCAGGTAAGGAACGAGGCCCCCCGGGGAGGGGCAGGGCCACACCACGTGCAAAACCACCAAGGAAGGGACACATAAGTGGCCACAAACCCTTAGGCAGCAAAACATCTCACAGTGAAACCTTGCGTGCAGCTCTAATACAGAAAATGTTCAGTAGTCTACATTCATTTTATAGGCTCACGTTTGTAATATTTGCTCGTTATTGAGCTCAATCAGTGAGAATACTGAGACCATTACGCTGAGGAACTGTTGGAAACCAGAGATTTGTGGATGACAGCTGTAATTCTCTATCAGCCTGGCATCCCATCTAATTCTGACTTTTGTTTTGATTACTTCATATTAGGAATATTCTGATGGACCCAGATAGGTAGCATCCAAATGTTTGCAGATTAGAAAAACAGTAGCTCACTCTGCTATCTCAGGCCATTTGACAAGCAGGGAAGTGGGTTAGAATTCGGTATTAATTAAGCACATTTGACTCAGATGCTTATGGAATGATGATGTTCCCTGTAAAACCCTGAGGCACAAATTGCAAACCCTGGGGCCAGTGGGGGTCAGGGAGCTAGGATTCTGGAAGTGGAGTATGATTGGCTGACAGGAGGAAATGCATGACCTTGGGTGGTTACTTGAGTTCTCTTTGCCTCAGTTGCTTCATCCTCATGGGGACTATTATAGCACCTAACTCACACAGTTGTTGTGACAATTCAAGGTAAAACATGTGTTTGTAAAATGGTGAGAAGAGTGCCTGGCCCAAGAAACAGCTTCATGCAAGAGTTGCCTTTGTTTCTATAGCACACGGGGGCCCTGGCTGAACCCCTGACACTCTTTCCATGGCCTCTTTCCACCAGGGGGCCTCGCTGTGGATTGGGTCCATGACAAACTCTACTGGACCGACTCAGGGACCTCAAGGATTGAGGTGGCCAACCTGGACGGGGCCCACCGGAAGGTGCTACTGTGGCAGAACCTGGAGAAGCCCAGGGCCATCGCCTTGCACCCCACGGAGGGGTGAGCGAGTTGTGACTCCAGCTGCCACGCTCCTCTTACAGCCTTTAGGGAGAGTTCCTCCGTCACCTGGGCCAGACTTTTCTGGGGGGCCAGGGGACCTCACAGTGTGGTGTTAATAGCCTTGGCTCTGCACCCAGACGCACCTGGGTTTCCAGCTCTTCAGTAACTGACTGTGTGGCCTTGGGGCTAGTTCATCTCTCTAGGCTTCCATTTTACTCATTTCTAAACTGGTGATAAAAATATACCTACCTCACAGCTGTGTGAAGATGAAGTGAGGCGAGGCATTTTAAATGGCATGACACACATTTTATAAGTGGTAGCTGTTTAGTATTTTTGTTATTCGTTTATAGGGTTGAGTGAATTAATAAAAATTAGTAATTTTATTAGTAGAAGAAAGTAGAAGAAAGGTCTTTTGCAGGGGAAGTTCTTTGCCTCTGGCTTTTAAAAATTAAGTGCAATCAATTGAGGGGGGTGTCTTCTAAGATCCTATGGTTATAGGTCAGCTGTTTTAGAAACATAGTGTGCGTGTGTGTGTGCGTGTGTGGGTGCGAAAATTACAAAAGGCAGTGGTAGAGGCTGTGACCAAGAAGAAAATGCTTGTGGCAACCCACTCCAGTGTTCTTGCCTGGAGAAACCCAGGGACGGGGGAGCCTGGTGGGCTGCCGTCTATGGGGTCGCACAGAGTCAGACACGACTGAAGCGACTTAGCAGCAGCAGCAAGGTAGTAGCCCACTAGTATATTTTTCAGTTTCACAAGGTCAGGATTTTTATCTGTTTTGTTCACGGCCATGCTCTCAATGCGAAAAGGTATGCTCATCTCATAGCAGATACTCCAAAATATTTTTGTTAAATGAATGCATCCTCTGTCTAGAGACATTTAAATTCAAGCATCGAAGGACTTCCATGGTGGTCCCGTGATTAAGATTCCGGACTTCCAGTGCAGGGGGCATGGGTTGGATCCCTAGTCAGGGAACTAAGGGCCCACATGCCATGCGATGTGGCCAAAAAAAAGTTTAATAATAATAAAATAAGTAAGTCAAACATGGAAAAACACTCTGTAAACCCAACAGAATGTATTGCCTACCATTTGGAGTCCCCTGGGTGAAATCGATAAGAGCCCTCTGCCTGATTACTATGCTGGGTACCCTACCTGCCCTGAACTGCCTGCCTCTCCATGTCCTTTTCTCTCTTCCCAGGACCATTTACTGGACAGACTGGGGCAACACCCCCCGCATCGAGGCCTCCAGCATGGACGGCTCTGGCCGCCGCATCATCGCTGATACCCATCTCTTCTGGCCCAACGGCCTCACCATTGATTATGCCGGGCGCCGTATGTACTGGGTGGACGCTAAGCACCACGTCATTGAGAGGGCCAATCTGGACGGGAGTCACCGCAAGGCTGTCATTAGCCAGGGTGAGGCCCTTCCTTTGCTCTCCTTCATCTCTCGCTGTGCTTACCCTGTCCCAGCCCCCAGAAGCCTTTGGCAGAGAGTGAGATGTGCACATGTGCCAGGCCTGGGCCCAGGGCCCAGGCAGGCCGTGTGTGCCTGAGGCCCTCTCGGACTCTCCCCAGGCCTCCCGCACCCCTTCGCCATCACGGTGTTTGAAGACAGCTTGTACTGGACTGACTGGCACACCAAGAGCATCAATAGTGCCAACAAATTTACCGGCAAGAACCAGGAGGTCATTCGCAACAAACTCCACTTCCCCATGGACATCCACACCCTGCACCCCCAGCGCCAGCCTGCAGGTAAAAAAAGAAACGCTCACCTTGTGAGCTTCCAGTGCTTCTGAGAACCTTCCTTGTACCTGTCAACAGTTGCCAGGGTTTCCAGCAAGGACATTTAAGGTTGGCGCTGGTGTGGACTCATTCCGCCCCCTGCTGGACCTGTAGGGTACAACATGGAGACTTAGGAAAGATTCTGCTTTGCTATCCCCCATCTAATTCATGCAAACATTTCCTGTGTATCAGGTATTCACTTTGCTCGTAGGTGGGGGCAGATATACAAAATAAGAAGCTCATGCCTTTGCTAAACCCCCACTCACTAGCCTTGGGACTCCTTCTGCCAATCTTTGGCCTCACCTGACCCTCTCGCTCTGGGCTTTTTGAGCAGGGAAAAACCGCTGTGGGGACAACAATGGAGGCTGCACCCACCTGTGTCTGCCCAGTGGACAGAACTACACCTGTGCCTGCCCCACCGGCTTCCGCAAGATCAGCAGCCACGCCTGCGCCCAGAGTAAGTGGGTTTAGGGCCCCTGCCTCCGTGGACCTGCCTTGTGAGGGTGGGTGGAGCGAACAAGGGGGAGGAGTTTGGGAATTGCCTGGCTAGGGGAGGAGCCAGCTTCTCAGGCAGCCCCTGGAGAGGAAGAAGGCAAGGAGCTGAGGGCTCCACTGTCAAAGCTGAGGGCTGAGGGCCCCGCGATCATCCCTGAGGGCTCAGGGACACTGCAGAGTCAAGCATGCCCCTGCAGACAGGCTCGTGGGTCATTTCACTCAGGACGCTTTGTCTCTAGGCCGCAGGAGGTTTCCAGGCCCTTCTATAAAGCGAGGGAACGGTTTCCTAGCTTTTACCTTTGGGGCTTCCCTGGTGGTTTAGACGGTAAAGCGTCTGCCTGCAATGTGGGAGATCCAGGTTCGATCGCTAGGTTGGGAAGATCCCCTGGAGAAGGAAATGGCAACCCACTCCAGTATTCTTGCCTGGAAAATTCCATAGACAGAGGAACCTGGTAGGCTATATAGTCCATGGGGTCGCCAAGAGTTGGACATGACTGAGTGACTTCACTTTTACTTCCAGTATCACCCTAAAGACTGTCTTAGCCCCTAAACCAGAAAGTAAGGTAAAGACATCTGATGATGCTCTGTATACAGAGGCCCAGGATAAATGAGTGTCTAGTGAGTGAAAGATGATGGGTTCCCTGGGGGCTCCCTGAACTGCTGCTTTGGCTTCCTTTGAGCTCCTGAAGGTGTATTGCCTTGAGAGGGTCGGCCTTGTCTAGCTCAGAGGCGCAGGTGATTTTTTTCCCTAAGAACAGTCCAGAGAGGAGTGATCCAGCTGGGTGGCACACCCAGCCAGGGGCTGGGAGATGCTTCGCACATCACGGCTCTTCTGCTGCTGCTGCGTGCCTGCCGCCCCCCTTGTCTCTGGTGAAAATCAAATTTCTCTCGGGACCTAGGTCCTTTCCAGAGAGTGAAATCAGGGAAACGATTCCAGGGAACAGAGGCAGGAGTCATTCAACACACTCTGAATTGAGAACCTTGTTTCCTTGCATTCTCCCGTGCCCAGCTCTTCCCATGTGGTCTTGATGAGATGCAAGGAACTTCCCCCTGAAAGAAGTGCAGTTGATAAAGTGATGCAGGAAGTGCCTTTCTAAGCAGAATAGTAGACTGGAAAATATTCAGACAGACCAGAATAGGGGCAGAGGATGGAGAAGAGCCAGCTGGGAAAATGCTGAATAGGAGTGTGGCCAGAACTCCACCTTTGAAGTCAGACCTGAGTTCAAGTCCCCTGCTCCGGTGCTTGGTAGCTGTGGGATCCTGGGCCAGTTCCTGGGCCCCTGTTAGCCTCTGGATCGTTGATCCAGAAAATGAAATAAGAACAGCGTGAACCACAAAGGACTATTAGGAGGGTAAAGGAGACAAGGAAAGGGAAACGGGAAGCTCAGCGCCGGGCAAGGAGCAGGTACTCAGCAAATAGTCATTACTGGCCCGAGTCACGAGGAGCGTAGAGGAAAGGGTCTTAGACCACGCAGTGGAGCAGAAGTCCTGAAGCAGACGTGGAAGGCAGAGTGGTGGGGTGGGGGCTTGACAGGGATCTAGCCCCGTCCACTAGGTGAGCCTGAGCAAAGTAAGAGCAGAGGAGAGTTGAGATGCGGCTGACAGATGCTTAAACAGGATGCCCTTCTGGGCCCTGGTGGCGTCTATTTCCACTGGCTCCTCAAGTCTGATGGTGCCAGCACAGGCTGCCCAGTGCTCAGAGGGGGTCTGAGGTGTGAAGCATAGGGGACAAAGGGCACCAGACCCCAGGAAGTTTGGTTGAACCAGATGTCCCGCAGGCGAGCGTCTGTGTCTGCCACTGTTATTGGATTTAGAGCATTAAAAGAAGACCCCTTTCGGCCTTTGATCAGGTCTTGACAAGTTCCTGCTTTTTGCCCGAAGGATGGACATCCGTCGGATCAGCTTCGACACAGAGGACCTGTCCGACGATGTCATCCCACTGGCTGACGTGCGCAGCGCTGTGGCCCTTGACTGGGACTCCCGGGATGACCACGTGTACTGGACAGACGTCAGCACTGACACCATCAGCAGGGCCAAGTGGGATGGAACGGGGCAGGAGGTAGGGCCGGACATGGGGCACAGGCCCTCAGGGAGGGCCAGGCAGAAGTGGTGGGATTCACCCTTTCCTAGGGAAGGGCCTCCCAGACCTTTGCCAGCCTGCCAGTTGCTGGTGTTGGGGCCCCAGAGCTGGGGTGCAAGTCCAGTTGGTGATACAGTCTTGCTTCCCACCTAGGTGGTAGTGGATACCAGTTTGGAGAGCCCAGCAGGCCTGGCCATTGACTGGGTCACCAACAAGCTGTACTGGACAGATGCAGGTATGTAGAGGGCACGTGTGGCTGACACTCTGGGATCTTCTTATTTAAAACCATGGCCTCAGCTCGAAAGGACTTCGTGCCCCTCCTAGCCCATTTCCGTCTTGACCTGAAGTCCTTGGTTGGTCAGGAGTGGTTGGGCTGCTGCAGGACTGAAGTTAGAAGCTCACATCTGAGGGTTTGGCATGTGCCATTCAAGTGACAGCTACTTCTGCTGTGCAGCTGATGCTTGAGAATGTTTTGAGGCATTTCAGATGAGAAGGCTATACCCTGTGGTTTTCCTTCCATCACTGTCTTGGTGAAAGATGCGTTTTCTATTAGGCAGGTAAGTGTGGGAGGCAGGGAGAGTACCTCAAATGAGAGCTACTCAAAGTGTGGTCCCTGGACCAGCAGCATCAGTATCACCTGGGAACTTGTTGGAAATGCAGATTCCTGGGCCCTGCCCCAGACCTGCTCAGTCAGAATCTTTGGGGCTTAGGAATCCATATTTTCACAAGCTCTTCTGGTTCTTAGGCACGGTAAAGTTTGAGAAGCATGGCCTTAAATTATCAGAATGCGTTGCTTGGGTTGAAGAAGCCTTAGTCTTCCAAGAAACGGAGCTAATCAGTTCCTTGAATTTCTTCTTGAAATTCAGGTCCCTCCATATTCATTGCTTTTATCACAAAGTATTTCTTGAGCATTTGTGGCACAGCGAGCTCTGTGCTGGGCATGGAAGGTAAGAGGGTGAATGACCAAGACTAGAGTTGATATCTTTGCCCGCACCGACTTCTTGGTAGGGACAGACCGGATTGAAGTGGCCAACACGGACGGCAGCATGAGGACGGTCCTTATCTGGGAGAACCTTGATCGCCCCCGGGACATCGTGGTGGAGCCCATGGGCGGGTGAGCGCCTGCCCCTTTGGAACAAGCCTCCCCCCGCCAAGACCTGAGGACTAGAGTGGAGTCTGGATGCTAGGGAGAGAGGCTAGATCTTACAGGCCCACCAAGGAAGCACAAGCAGCTGTATAAACCTCAGAGCATCGTGACCAATCTGTCTCCTTCATGGCAAGGAAATCTTTTACATCTATAAATTTTTTTCCTTCTTTTTATTTTTTGCTTTTGCTTTTTGGTCTGCTTACCAAAGTAAGCCATTGTCTTTTTAAACAGTTTATCGAGAGTGAAGATTCTCTCCAATGTCAATCTCCAACAATAACTGTTGTTAACAGTGGAGGGGAGTGTTTCCAGATTTTCTTCCCCGTGTATGCATACATTTGGTGGTGGTGGTGGTGGTGGTTTTTGTTTGACAACATACTGTAGCTGTACCTTGGTTTCTTTACTTGACTTTATATCTTGGATATCTTCCCATTTCATCAGTAGATTTTTTTTTTTCTTGATGATTATATAGAATTCTGTTAAGTTGATGTACCGTAATTCTTTAACCTATCCAGTCAAGGAAACATTTAAGACCTTTGGTGCCTTTTGGTAGTGATATAAGATGTAAGACCTTCAGAGACAGCTGTGAAACCGGAAGGGAGCTGGAAACTGAGGCAAGGGGCTGGGGCAGCCACTGCAAGTAGAAACCCTTGAGCCCTGGGAACCCTGAATCCCCACTGGGTAGCAGCTGGAAGGCTTGTAAGACCTCCCTTGCCTGTGCCCAGGTACATGTATTGGACGGACTGGGGTGCAAGCCCCAAGATTGAGCGAGCCGGCATGGATGCGTCGGGTCGGCAGGTCATCATCTCTTCCAATCTGACCTGGCCTAATGGATTAGCCATCGACTACGGGTCCCAGCGGCTCTACTGGGCTGATGCCGGCATGAAGACGATTGAGTTTGCCGGACTCGATGGCAGCAAGAGGAAGGTAAGCGTGGCACGTGGGCATCCATCCTCCCACAGCCCTGACCGCCTCCCCGATGGGGCTTCCTGGCTGGCAGCTGACGGAACCCGGGGAGGTCTAGGGGAGATCCAGTGTGGAGTGAATGCTATTTCTCTGAGACTGTGGCTGCATTCCAGAGCCTGGGGTCCTTGCTCCTTGATTTAAAGTGAACTAGGGACCATGTGGCTTGTGGGCCGGGGTATAAGTGCTTTCAAATAACCATCACCACAAATGCTAATTTATCACCAGTCACGTACTGGGGGCCCACCCATGACCTCTCTCTCTCTCTGTTAATTTTGGTATAATTTCCAACTTAACAAACTGCAGGAATAGTCAAAAGAACCAAAAACTGATATTTTGCCACACGGTCATACCATTCTCATTCTCTCTCTACGCACGCACACTCACGCACACAGACACATACACCTTATTTTTCTGAACCATCTGAGATTCCATTGGAAGCATCCTGCCATGAGCCCCGGAGAGTCCAGTGTGTATTTCCTAAGAACAAGAACTCAGTCTTACATAATCACACTTCAGTGATCAATATCAGGAAATTTAATGTTGACACAACATTACTGTGTGATCCATAGTGCCTATTCAGTGTCACCACCAAGTGACACAATGATGTCCTTGTAACTTTTTGCCTTTTTCAGTCTAGGGTCCAGTTCCAGATTACAGTTGTTTTAAGTCATGATGTCTCTTGAATCTGGAAGATTTCCTCAGCTTTTCTTTATCTTTCTTGATCTTTGTATCTTTAAAGAGTAAATGCCAGTTATTTTGTAGAATGTCCCTCAATTTGTCTGACGTATCTTTGTGATCAGATTCAGATTATACGTCCGGGGCAGGAATACTACATTAAGTCGTGTCCTGAGTTAGTATGTCTTAGTAGTAGCCGCAGATGTCAGCTTGTTTCATCACTGCAATACCAATTTTCTCTTCTAAGGTTTGTTTTTAATGTGGACCATTTTAAAAGGCTTTATTGAATTTGTTGCCATATTGCTTCTGTTTTATGTTTTTTGGCCGCAAGGCATGTGGGATCTTAGTTCCCTGACCAGGGATCGAACCCACACCCCCTGCACTGGAAGCTGAAGACTTAACCACTGAACCACCAGGCAAGTCACCAGCTTTGCTTGTGTGGTGAGGCTGGTGTCCAGTGTGAAGTTGCTGTTTCTCCGTTTGTCGTTAGTAAGTCACTTGCAGAGATTCTCTGAGATTATGTAAATAATACATGATTGTTAGCATCACACAACCCTTGGAGCCGGGCACTGTCATGATGCTGTCACAGATTGGCAGACCAAGGCTCGAGAGATTTTATAACCAGCTCTAGCTCAAGGTCATACGGCAGGGGGTACTGGCAGAGTGCACCCTTGACGCCTGCTCTGCTCTGTCAGACCTGGTTGGGGCATGATGTAAGCGCTGGGGCCCTGGCAGGTACTGATCGGAAGCCAGCTGCCCCACCCGTTTGGGCTGACCCTCTACGGGGAGCGCATCTACTGGACCGACTGGCAGACCAAGAGTATCCAGAGTGCCGACCGGCTGACGGGGCTGGACCGGGAGACCCTGCAGGAGAACCTAGAGAACCTGATGGACATCCACGTCTTCCACCGCCGGCGGCCCCCAGGTGACCAGACCTTGGCCCACACTGGCTTCTCCTTGGCTTCCCTCTGCCACGGTCCTTCTCATTGACGCCCTCCTCCCCCACCCAGTGTCTACACCGTGTGCTACGGAGAATGGCGGCTGCAGCCACCTGTGTCTTCGGTCCCCAAATCCAAGTGGCTTCAGCTGTACCTGCCCCACAGGCATTAATGTGATGCCTGATGGCAAGACCTGTTCACCAGGTAGGTCTAGGCATCACAGACCTGGCGAGAGCCTCTCTGGGACAGGGGCAGTGACTCTCTACCTTCCTTGCAAGTGGACTCTGATGTGGTCTGAGGGACCTAAGCTTCTAGAGGCTTAGGGGCAAGATAAAGCTCTTTTAAAGAAAGAAGAGATGCAAGGGAACAGGCAGGCAGGATTAGAAGCGGGGTCCAACTGGGTCTCATGGCATCTTCATGCACATTAGAAAAAGATGCTCCTTTCTTTTTTATTTTCCTCTGTTGGGAAATTGTTATAATGTACTGATTCGGTTGGACTAAATCACTTTAATCCCATCTGCCCCAAATTGGTATAATAAATACTAGAACATGTGATAAATTACAAGGTAATGGTACATCCTTTGGAAATGGCACTTGTGTGAGTAGGCACGACCAGCACAACTTCATGATAATCTGAATTGAAAGGTCTCAGAAGCAGGAGCTGGCTGCCCAAATGTTGGAAGCTGATGTTTCTCCCTAGGGGATGCTGCCTGGTAGGCTACATTTGAACCCGAGCTTCCTAGGGAATTTGAGTGAGGAAGGAACTCTGAATTGTCCCAGACTGTGGGCAAAGCCCTCTCTCACTTAACATGAAGTTTTTTAAACTTCGCAGAGATTCACTCTTGTGATACTAATACAGAACTGTGTCTATGAATCAGACCCAATGCTAAGGGTTTTTCTGTATTGATCTTTTATCCCTACAGCCCCCCCGTCATTGTCCCCATTTTACAGATGATGAAACTGAGGCTTAAACAATTTAAATAATGTGCTCAGGATTACCCAACTAGAATCTAATGGAGACGGAAAGCATGAACTTCAGGTTGCCTTACTCCAGATCCTTTCATGGCCGTGCCAGGATGACTCCCCTTTCCTTCTCTCTGCACCTGGGCAGGCATGAACAGTTTCCTCATCTTCGCCAGGAGGATAGACATCCGCATGGTCTCCTTGGACATCCCTTATTTTGCCGATGTGGTGGTCCCCATCAACATCACCATGAAGAACACCATTGCCGTTGGAGTGGATCCCCAGGAAGGTCTGCGTGGTCCTCCTTGCTCTCCTGGCCCCTATAGCAATGGCTGCCTCTGTTTGCTACCCCCTTTGCCTCCTGCTAGCAGCCTAAGGGCCTCCCGTTCCCTCTGGCACAACCCCTGACCATCTCTGTAGCACTGTCTCTTTCGTTATGAGGGTTGGGGGCCACATTCTTCATCTCTGCCAAGGGCTCTCCTGTTATATTTCTGTATTTCCCTTGATTTCCTCTCCTTGGTGACATAGGGCTCTCTGACATACCCAGGCGTCTCAGAACACGAGTCAGCTGTGTGTGTTCCTTTGGAGGCGGGGAGGGGTGAAGGTCCGGGCTGAGCCACGCCTTCCCTTTCCAGGAAAAGTGTACTGGTCAGACAGCACGCTGCACAGGATCAGCCGTGCCGTCTGGATGGCTCACAGCATGAAGACCTCATCACCACAGGTGGGCCTTGCTCCCAGCCTTGGGCCCACCTGTCTGGCTGCAGAGCTGGGGAGAGAGCCCATGTGTCTTAAGGCAGGAGCCAGTGTGCTCTGTTGACTTCCTGCAGGGCTGCAGACCACAGATGGGCTCGCGGTGGATGCTATCGGCCGGAAAGTGTACTGGACAGACACGGGAACCAACCGGATTGAAGTGGGCAACCTGGACGGGTCCATGCGGAAGGTGTTGGTGTGGCAGAACCTTGACAGCCCGCGCGCCATCGTACTGTACCACGAGATGGGGTGAGAGCAGCTCCGGGGCCCCGGGCGGCAGGATGAGCACACCCGCCTCGCAGAAGCACCGAGACTGACCTCCCGGGGGCGCTTCCTCTCCCACGTGATGTCCTTCAGGGTGGCAGTATAGCATAGAGGTTCCAAGCGTGAACCCTGGAATCAGAAATCCAGAATTCAAATTTTTTCACCATTTATTAGCTGCGTCTGTCACTTTGGTTCAATATTTAACCTCCCTGGTCCCCAAATGGCAACACACTCCACTCTTCTTGCCTGGAGAATCCCATGATCAGAGGAGTCTGGCTTCTGCAGCCCATAGGGGCCCAAAGAGTCAGACACGACAGATGCGACTTAGCACACACGTGTGGTCCTCAAATTCCTTACCTGTAAAGCGGACGTGATAATGAAAATGCATGCCTTGTGGACCTTGTTAGGATTAAGTGAGATAATGCATGGAAAGTACTTAAAATTTTTTTAATTTTAAAAATATTTTAATCATTAAAATATTTATTTGGCTGTGCAGGGTCTTAATTATGGCATGTGGGATCTAGTTCCCTGACCAGGGATTGAAGCTAGACCCCCTGCATTGTGAACACTGAGTCTTAGCTGCTGGATCACTGGGAAAGTCCTGAAAGTACTGTTTTTTTAATTGTGAAAAACATAACATTAAATTTACCATCTTAGCCATTTTCAAGTGCACAGTTCAGTAGTGTCATACTTTCACATTATTGCGAAGCGGGTCTCCAGAACTTTTTCATCTGGCAAATCTGAAACTCTGTAGTCATTAAACAACTCCCGTTTGTGCGTGTAAATGCCTTTCACAGTGTTTGGCATATTGTGAGGACCCAGTGTATAGGAACCGTGGGAGGAACCAGCTGTTACGGTGTCTTGCCCAGGTTCATGTACTGGACGGACTGGGGGGAGCATGCCAAGCTGGAGCGGTCTGGGATGGACGGCTCCGACCGCACCGTGCTCATCAACAGCAACCTCGGGTGGCCCAACGGACTGACCGTGGACAAGGCCAGCTCCCAGCTGCTCTGGGCTGATGCCCACACCGAGGTGGGGGTCCTGCTCCTGCTCCTTTGCAGAGCCTGGGAGTATAGGAGGGCCGCGGGACCTCCGCTGAGGGCTCCCAGCCTCCTAACAGCCACCCGGTACCCTCTCCTTCCTCCACAGCGAATTGAGGCTGCGGATCTGAACGGTGCCAATCGGCACACATTGGTATCACCGGTGCAGCACCCGTATGGCCTCACCCTGCTCAATGCCTATATCTACTGGACTGACTGGCAGACCCGTAGCATCCACCGTGCCGACAAGGGGACTGGCAGCAACGTCATCCTGGTGAGGTCCAACCTGCCAGGCCTCATGGACATCCAGGCTGTGGACCGGTCACAGCCCCTGGGTGAGGAGACCCCGAGGGCTGTGAGCCAGAGGCCTCTGACTTTCTGGGGCCGTCTCAGCATCAGAGATCCATCCAGAGCAGAGAGATGCCTTTACAACCAGAGGGACAGGGACCTGCCTCAGCCCCTCCTCCAGGATCAGGCTGTGTTCCCTCTGGGTGTGACGGGTACTGCACATTCCCACGGCAGGGTGCTGTCCCCTTTAAAGGACTCCTGGAGACACCCCTGCTCCTTCCAGCTCATCCCTGCCGGGCACCAAATCCTGTTATGCAGAACAGTAGACCGTCAGGCATAAGCAAACCCGTGCCTTGGTTAAGATTCAGACCGTATTCCGGGCGGGTGTCAAAACTTGCCCCATTCTCTCTCTTTCGTCACCAGGTGTGAACAAGTGTGGACCCAGGAACGGTGGCTGCTCTCACCTGTGCCTGCCCCGGCCCTCGGGCTTTTCCTGTGCCTGCCCCACCGGCATCCAGCTGAAGGGAGATGGGAAGACCTGCGATCCCGCTCCTGAGACGTACCTGCTCTTCTCTAGCCGCGGCTCCATCCGGCGCATCTCCCTGGACACCAGTGACCACACGGATGTGCATGTACCGGTCCCCGAGCTCAACAATGTCATCTCCCTGGACTATGACAGCGTGGATGGCAAGGTCTATTACACGGATGTGTTCCTGGATGTTATCAGGTATGAGTGTCCCCGAAAACCTCGAGAGGACACAGACCTGCTTCCCGTCTCTGATGGCTGAGGTCATGGTCTGGGTTCACCTCTAAATGGACTGACTGATTTGGCAACTTGGATAGGGAGTTCTGACCTGGATTTGTTCACTTTGCAGTGTTATCCGGGAAGAGTTTCAGACTTTGTTTCCTTGTTTGACGATTTTGATGTGCTTTGCCAGGCTTCCCAGGTGGCACAGTGATAAAAGAATCCGCCTGCCAGTGCAGGAGACTCAGGAGAGCTGGGTCTGATCCCTGGGTTGGGAAGGTCCCCTGGAGGAGGAAACAGCAACCCCCTCCAGTATGCTTGCCTGGAAAATTCCACGGACAGAGGAGCCTGGCGGGCTACAGTCCATGGGGTCACACAGGTGTTTTGTGAATTTATATTTTTGGTTGCACCATGCAGCTTGCAGGATTCCCTGGCCAGGGATCAAACCCATGCTCCCTGCAGTGGAAACAGTGTCTCACCCACTGGACCACCAGGGAATTTCCCTATTTAAAGAGGACTAGAAGTCCAGTATGTAAAACAAACAGATAAAGTCAGGCTAGGGACCTGGAGCCTTCTACCCCTGCTACTGGACCCTACAGGAGTTCCACGGATACTGTAAGACTCACTGATTAGTTGGCCACATCGCTGAACTGAGTGTATGTAATACAGAAATATCAGCCAAATGCAAGATTTATGGTGGTTTGCGAGGTTGTGCTTGTTTTTGTTTTTTAAATATTTTTTTGTTTAATTTAAATTTTTATTCTTTCAATTTTTTACCCAACACAGCCAAGGAACGTGTTACCCCGTGTTCACGTACATTCACGTACCATTAGAGGGGTTTGCCATGGCAGAGATTCTCACGTGGAAGAACAGGAGCATTCCCCTTTTTCTCCCTGAGGGGTGTATTAGAATCTCGTCCTGAGAGCTTGTGGGCATGTAGAGTTTAGAGAAGGCCCCCATGTGTTGGTGACATGCCCCTTCCCCCATCCTGGGGTTGAATTCCCTGCTGTAGGTCAGACTATTATAAAGAATGCACAGGTAGATTTTGAAAAATCTTCCCTTTCTTCTGATCACCACCTAGCAATCCTGAAGGTGTATGGGGCTTATTAACCTGTCTTCTGGCAAGACATGGGCCCAAAGGTGACCTACTTAGAGCGGGAAACACTCTGTCCTCCCAATACTTTATTCATTAGGTCTGCAAGTATTTTGAATACCTACTGTGCTAGACGCTGAGGAATGTACTTACAAATGGGCTTCCCAGGTGGCGCTAGTGGTAAAAAACCTCCTGTCAATGCAGGTTAGACTTAAGAGGCGTGGGTTTGCTCCCTGGCTCAGGAAGATCCCCTGGAGGAGGGCGTGGAGACCCACTCCAGTATTCTTGCCTGGAGAATCCCAAGGACAGAGGAGCCTGGCGGGCTACAGTCCATGTGGTCGCAGAGAGTCGGACACGACTGAAGCTGCTTAGCATGCGCACATGAATGCTCGTGCTTATAAATACTTGGTCCCTGGCCCCTGGAGCTTACAGTGTAGTGGGAATCCAACTCTGGGAACGTGGATTAAAGGGGTATCAGCCTATTGCTGATCTGATCAGTCATCTAACCCTGGGCTCTTCCTCAAGGCGAGCAGATCTGAATGGCAGCAACATGGAGACTGTGATCGGGCGTGGGCTGAAGACCACTGAGGGCTGGCAGTGGACTGGGTGGCCCGGAATCTGTATTGGACAGATACGGGCCGAAATACCATCGAAGCCTCGAGACTGGACGGTTCCTGCCGCAAAGTGCTGATCAACAACAGCCTGGATGAGCCTCGGGCCATCGCTGTTTTCCCCAGGAAGGGGTAAGTTGTTGGCCAGCAGGAAAGAGACCCAGGGGAGAAGGGCCTGGGGAGGAGGCGCTGGAATATGCCTCTTTCTGAATGGTATTCTCTCGACCTCTGGGTGCCATCTTCCCATGCCTTGCTGATGGCCCATCATGTCCCAGGTGCCTCTTCTGGACAGACTGGGGCCACATTGCCAAGATCGAGCGGGCGAACCTGGACGGCTCTGAGCGGAAGGTCCTCATCAACACAGACCTGGGTTGGCCCAATGGACTTACCCTGGACTATGATACGCGCAGGTGGGAATCCTATCCCAGAGAGCATCCTGGAAATCAGGTGGGCAGAGGAGAAGTAGTGAAAAAAAAAACTGACTTGGAGAACGGGACTCACCCTCCTTGATGGTGGTGAAAGCTCCTTGGTGGGTAGGGCAGAGCAAGCAGCGAGAAGGAATGAGGGAGGTAACATATTCTGGGAATAGGAGTCGCTGAACCCAGCATTCAGCCCTCAGGTGGGCTTTGTTTATCTGGTTTACATGTTTTTATTTTTTAATTTATTTTGTTGTTGTTGTTCAGTTGCTGTCATGTCCGACTCTGCAACCCCATGGACTGCAGCACATCAGGCTTCCCTGTCCTTCACTATCTCCCAGAGTTTACTCAAACCCACGTCCATTGAGTCGATGGTGCCCTCCCACCGTCTCATCCTCTGTCGTCCCCTTCTCCTCCTGCCCTCAATCTTTCCCAGCATCAGAGTCTTTTCCACTGATTCAGCTGCTCTCATCAGGTGGCCAAAGTACTGGAGCTTCAGCATCAGTCCTTCCAATGAATATTCAGGACTGATTTCCTTTAGGATGGACTGGTTTGATCTCCTTGCAGTCCAAGGTGCTCTTAAAGTCTTCTCCAACACCACAGTTCAAAAGCATCAATTCTTTGGCACTCAGCTTTCTTTATAGTCCAACTCTCACATCCATACTTTACTGGAAAAACCATAGCTTTGACTAGATGGACCTTTTTCAGCCAAGTGATGTCTCTGTAGGAGTCAAAGGGTGATCGAGTTGCTGAAGATGAGACAGGGTGCTGGCTCCCCTGAGGTCACTTGATTTCTACCCCTCTCCAGAACCGCCCTGGCCTCCCCACTTATGAGTCACCATCCCAATTCCACTCTTCAGCTTAGGGACTCCTAGTGACCCCTCATCAGGTCACCACGACTGCTCATCGCACCCGCCAGCTCAGCTCAGGAGGGGACAGCAGGCTCCCTGAGGGCAGGACTGGGTCCCTGGCTCGTGTCTTCAGCGGCTACCTTTTCTCCTTCACAGGATCTACTGGGTGGATGCCCACCTGGATCGGATTGAGAGTGCTGATCTCAGCGGGAAGCTCCGACAGGTCCTGGTCAGCCACGTGTCTCACCCCTTTGCTCTCACGCAGGTACTGACTCGGAGAACGGGACTCACCCTCCTTGATGGGGGGGTATTTCCTCGGGGCTCTGTGTCTGCTCCAGATGCTGCTGAACAGGTGTGCTACAGAAGCCCATTTTAGGAGTGATTTTTGTACACGGAAGCCTTGCCGCCCTGCACCCTGCTGCTCCCACTTGCCCACATTCTAGCATTCAGAGGGTGGCTCTCCCACAGCTGTGTAAGGAGTCAGCCGTGGGACTTGTGAAAATGCACATTCCTGGGCACCAGATATAAAGAATCTGCCTCCTGAGGGTCTGGCTGGGAATATTCATTTTAACAAATTCCCCAGTTGATCCCAGTGCTGTGGTCCCAGCAAGCAAACTCAGGCAGCTCACTTAACAGTCAGAAAGTGGAGTGGCTGAGAGCCAGCGTTTTGAGGCAACAAGCCGGTTTATTGGGTGAGTGCCTCTAATGATCCAGCTCTGTGGGTTCAAGTTCTGCCTGCGTCATGAAGTGACTGGCAACTTGGACAAGATACTGAACTCTCTAAGCTTCACTTACCTATAAAAAACATGAGTTTAATAATAGTGTTCTCTTGAAGTTGTGTCTGTTTGTGACCCCATGAATTGTAGCCTGCCAGGCTCTTCTGTCCATGGAATTCTCCAGGCAAGAATCCTGGAGTGGGTAGCCATTCCCTTCTCCGGGGGATCTTCTCAACCCAGGGATGGAACCCGGGTCTCCCACATTGCAGGCGGATTCTTTATTATCTGAGCCACCAGAGAAGCCCGAAATATACACAAAGCATTAACACAGTACCTGCCACTCAATGTGTGTTATTTCTGATCATTTTCATTGGTATTGGCTGACATTATTTTTTAAGAGTTCTAACCTTGTCAAACAATTCAAGGAAGGAAAAAGGTATACCAAGGCAGGGGCCAAAACAGGGATGCTCAAGGATTCAAAAATCTTTGTCCTTTTTTTTGAAAAAACATCCACTCTATATTCTGCATTATATCCTACCAGCCAAAAGATTTTCTCTGACTTTACTTAATGATAGGCTTTCCCCCCTCGTACTCCACATGTAAAACTACAGGATTATACTGAGTTTAGTTTTCTGTCTACAAGTTTCCCTGGGGTTCCTGATGTATACCCTAGGGATGGGAGGGGAACCGCCTACACTGCCCTTCCTCCCCTGGTTGAGAATCTCAAGATCACTGAATTAGAGGGCAGCTGCCTGCAGAGGTAACCAGGGAACTTGGGCCAGGGCTGTGAGTGAAGGGCCTATGAGAACAGGGACCCAGAAGGACCCCCCACCTCCACAATTTACTCCTGTTTGCTAGGTACAGGAACTCAGTTATTCACTGAGCCACTGAGTTGACTGACCGAGGACCTCATGTTAGTGCTGGAAATCGAGAGATGAATAAAGCACATTCTTGTCCTTGAAGGGCTTAATCTGGCAGGACAGATAGACATGTAAACAAATGACCATAGAATGTCAAAACTCACGTGTGGAAGTGAGGACATGGCTCAGAACAGCATGGAAGGAGAGTGAATTCTCTGTGCACTGGGAGAGACCTCCTGGGTAACGCCATATGTGGGGATGCATACGAGTTGACCCGGATGTATGAAGAAGAGGGCAGCGGGAATGAATGGGCTGAGGCACAGAGGCTGTCGTGGGATCTGCCTATTAATAGCTACCCTTTTGGGGTCCCCCTGTTGAGTAGCAGGACAGGTGGATCTACTGGACAGACTGGCAGACCAAGTCCATCCAGCGTGTGGACAAGTACTCAGGCCGGAACAAGGAGACGGTGTTGGCGAACGTGGAGGGACTCATGGATATCATCGTGGTCTCCCCTCAGCGGCAGACAGGTGGGCTCCCGGTCCTGAGGCTGCTTCCGTACCACCGGTGGGGTTTGCTGGTCACCCCAAGGACTGTTAATAACGAGGATGGTTGGAGCCACCGGAGAGCCATGGGTTCACATCTGAAGCTCTTAGGCCTTTTCGGCCCCCTGTTGTTATACCCCTCCTTCCTGCCCCACTGTCCTTGGGAGTCAGGGAGCCCTGAATCTCCTCCATTTGGAGAAGCGTCAAACTGGGAGACTTGATTCTGCCTCAGGCCAGACCTTCATCTGCTTTGCTTCCAGGGACCAACGCCTGTGGTGTGAACAACGGCGGCTGCACCCACCTCTGCTTTGCCAGAACCTCGGACTTTGTGTGTGCCTGTCCTGATGAGCCCGACGGCCGGCCCTGCTCCCTCGGTGAGTTGGACTGATGGGCCCCCCTGCAACAGCAGAGCCCTTGCAAGGGCAGGGGATTCAGCAGCTTTTTCCATCTGGGTGAGACTGTCCCTCAGGGGATCTTACAGCAGAGCGACTAGGAGCAATGAGCTTGAGGTTCGGAACGGCACAGAGCGGGTTTGTCTGGCTTCTGGCATGAACGTATGTACGTATGTGTGTAGCTGTGCTGGGTCTTCCTTGGGTCACGTGGGGGCTTCTCTAGTTGCGGCGCGCTGGCTTCTTGTGGCACATGGGCTTCGGGCTCTGGAGCACGTGGCTTAGTATTACGTGCACGGGCTTTCTCTAGCTGGGGCGCATGGGCTCAATTGTCCTGCAGCATGTAGGATCTTGGTTCCCCAACCAGGCAACCAACCCACATCCCCTGCAATGGAAGGCAGGTTCTTCGCCGCTGGACCACCAGGGACGTCCCTGGCTTCTGGCATTTACTAGAATGGAAATCAGCTCTCTTGAGTCCCTGATCCCTGCTGTCACCTGGGCATGACTCTCTTTCTTCCTGCCCTTTGTGGGCCAGCTAGCCCGTCCAGAGCTGTTAATATGGGAAACCAAATCCTCTTTAGTAAGAAGGACATCTAACAGGCGTGCCTAGGATGAGGGCAGCTGAAAGATGGCTCCGTCAGGTTCTCCAGATGCTTCTCTTGGACCACAGGTAGATATCTGGGGCTCCAGTGGTCCACTCCAGCCCTTGTTTTCTCTCCAGTACCTGGCCTGGTGCCCCCAGCTCCCTGGGCTACCAGTATGAGTGAAAGGAGCCCCGTGCTACCCAACACGTTACCGACTACCCTGCGTTCTTCTACCACCCGGACCCGTACATCTCTGGAGGAGGTGGAAGGGAGGTAAGTGCGTTTAGTATGGGCCTGAGGGCTCTTTGATCCAAATCTCATCCCCTGCCACCATAGTCTCAGCTTGATAATTCTGGCAGATGGGAAATGGATTACATCATTATCCACTAGTCCCTGTTATTTGGGACTGGAGATGATATTTAGTCTTGTGGATTGTTGCAAGTGATTTTTTTTTTTTAATAGCTCTGGAAGCAAGAAGCTTCAAGAGCAGCTTTAGAGAGAAATCATTCAGGAAGAGTTTCCACCTGGCATTCCTCCTTCTTCCTTCCTTTCTGTGATTTCTGCTCTGGCAGAACAGGTTTAGCACATGGTCTTATCCTACATTTTACTTAGAAGCCACCAAGTCACAGTGGTCTCTGGGCTGGGGCTTTTTAATTTTTTAATACATTCCCAGGTATATGATGGCCTTGCCTTATAATGACCTGTAACACTACACACACACTCCATTATAAATAAGCAAACATAGCCAGGAACAGTTCTCAAATTAAGCATAAAACACTGTATTTCATTAAGCTGAAAGTGCTGTCAATTTAAAATGCATCCTGATTTGAGAGATTAAACTGAAAAAATAACCAATGGCAATTGTAGTATGCCATTAATCGTAAGACATAGCCCTATTTCAGAGATGTAAGAATATAGAAAAAAATGCTTATCTTAAAATTGATGAAATATGTTATATTCAATGTAGAAAAAGTCAAATAAATGTGTTTTTTTATTTATGCTTGGCAAAAAAATAATCTGGAAATACAGATAGGAGTAAAGAAATAAGTACCCATATACCCATATATAATTACCTTTAGTGTTTTTTTTTGTTGTTGTTGTTATATATGTATATTGCAAAATGATTACCACAATAAGTCTAGTTAGTTAACATCCATTACCACACATATCCAATTTTTTTTCTTATAATGAGAACTTTTAAAATCTACTCTTTCAGCAATCCTACTAGGCATATACCCTGAGGAAACCAAAATTGAAAAAGTCACATGTACCCCAATGTCCACTACAGCACTATTTACAATAGCTAGGAAATGGAAGCAAGCTAGATGTCCAGCTACAAATGAATGGATAAAGAAGCTGTGGTACATATATACAATGGAATATTACTCAGCCATAAAAAGCAATGCATTTGAGTCAGTTCTAATGGGGTGGGTGAGCCTGTAGAGCCTATTATACAAAGTGAAGTTAAGTCAGAAAGAGGACAACAAATGTCGTATATCAATGCATACATACGGAATGTAGAAAGATGATGCTGATGAGCCCACATGCAGGGCGGCGATGGAGATGCAGACACAGAGAGCAGGCCCATGGACACGGGGTGGGGTAGGGGAGAAAGGAGAGGGCGGGGCGTATGGAGAGAGTGACATGGAAACATATGCACTACCGTGTGTGAAACAGATAGCCACTGAGAGTCTGCGGGTGGCTCAGGGCACTCAAACCAGGGCCCTGTAAGAGCCTAGAGGGGCGGGGTGGGAGGGCAGAGGGAGGGAGGCTCAGGAGGAGGGGCCAGAGGTGTTCCTGCAGCTGACTCCTGCTGGTGTAGGGCAGGAACCAACACAATACTGTAAAGCAATTATCCGTCAATTAAAAATAAGTAAATTTAATTAAAAAAAATTTTAACTACTCTCTTAGCAACTTTCCAATATACAGTATTGTTAACTGTAGTCACTATGATGTACATTCCACTCCCGGGACTTATGACTGCAAGTCTGTGCCCTTTGACCTTATTCCTTATTGTGTCTACCCCAAACCCCCCATCTCTGGCAACTACCAATCTGTATGATATTAATTATATCTATTAATTTTTTTCAGAGTCCATGTATAAGTGATATCTCTGTCTGACTTATTTCACTTAGCATAATGCCCTTAAGGTCCATCCATGTTATTGCAAATGGCAGAATGTCCCCCCACCCCACTTTTTATGGCTGAATAATGTTCCATTGTATCCCTATACAAACATTTTCTTTATCCATTCATCCACTGATGGACACATTGGTGGTTTCCATGTCTTGGCTATTATAAATGAACATGGGGTGCAGATACCTTTTTGAGATATTAATTTCATTTCCTATTTTTACTATTTTGATGTCTATCTTCCCAGGCATTTTTCTGTTAGATCATTTTCACTGTCATATTATTTTTAATATCAACTGTAGCTTAAAAGGTAATTAATACTTGATTTCAATTGTGAAAACAGAAACAGAGTAATAAGCCCTAATGAGAACTCTAGGCTTTTGTCCCTGAAATTAGATCAAATTTATTCTGTGTGCCCCATTTTCTCTTTTTTAAATTTACTTTTAATTGGAGGATAATTGCTTTCCAACATTGTGTTGGCCTGTTTTCTCTTGTTAGAAGAGTTTATATAGAAACATTATATGACATAAACACGTACCTTTCTCACTAACTTTTAAGCACTAAAAATCATTATTAATCTGATCTTATTTGGGCTTATTTAGAGAACTTTTGAACCTACTCAGATATTTTTTTCCTCTCAAGTTCTACTTGGAGACTCAGTACACCGTGGTTTCAGATGCTTTTGCAAGCAGCTTTTCTCTAACCTTTTAAGTGTCAGTCCCTCAGTCATGTTTGATTCTTTGTGACCCCATGGTCTGTAGCCTGCTGGGCTCCCCCGTCCATGCAATTTTCCAGGCAAGAATACTGGTGTGGGTTGCCATTTCCCTCTCCGAGGGCTCTAACCTTTTAGGACATACCTTTAATTGCCAGCTCAGAATGTGCCCCAAAGGAGTTACCTTGTCAGCATTTCAAGTTAGTTATCTAAGCCCTCTCTCTGGATGTCTTGCATATTCCCATGTAAAAGAATGAAGGAGAGAAAAAACAATATATATATTTTTTCAGGTCTTTCTAGACTTTGTGATAATCTTTATCCAGTGAGAGGTTTGCTTGACCGGTAGCTTCTTCCCTCTCATCCTGGTAGTTTAATAAAGCCTACCATTTGATGTCTTTAGTATTCTTTCAGCAGACTTTCAGTTCACTCCCAGACCTGCTTCTTCTTTTTAAAGAATCCTATCTAAAGAGTACATATTTTGGGAATTCCCTGGCAGTCCAATGGTTGTGACTGTTTCACTGTGTGTGCCAAGTCGATTCAGTCATGTCCGACTGTGCAACCCTATGGACTGCAGCCCGCCAGGCTCCTCTGCCCATGGGATTTTCCAGGCAAGAATACTGGAGCGGGTTGCCATTTACTTCTCCAGGGGATCTTCCTGACCCAGGGGTTGAACCCGGGTCTCTTATATCTACTTGCATTGGCAGGCGGGTTCCTTACCGCTAGTGCCACCTGGGAAGCCCCTTCACTGCCAAGGGCCTGGGTTTAATTCCTGGTTGGGGGTTCTGGGATCCTACAAGCCTTGTGGCCAAAAAACAACAAAAGAATACATATTTTAAAACATTTAAACATGATATAGCATCTTTTAAATTTTATTTATTTATTTATTGGCCATGCTGGGTCTTCGTTGCCGAGCGGGCTTTTCCCTAGTGTGGTGAGTGGGGGCCACTCTCAGTTGAGGCCCGTAGGCTTCTCAATACAGTAGCTTTTGTGGCGGAGCATGGGCTCTGCCACATGTGGAATCCTCCCAGACAAGGGATCAAACCCATGTCTCCTGCATTGGCCGGCGGACTCTTTACCACTGAGCTACCAGGGAAGCCCAGGACTTTTTTAAAAAACTTTTTCTTTTGTATTGGGGTATGCCATCACCGATTCAATGGATATGAGTTTGAGCAAGCTCAGGGAGATGGTGAAGGACAGGGAAACCTGGTGTGCTGCAGTCCATGGAGTAGCACACAGTTGAACAATAACAACAAATAGCTGATGAACGATGCTGTGGCAGTTTCAGGCCCACAGCAAAGGGGCTCAGCCACACGTGTGCATGTATCCATTCTCCCCCAGATGCTCCTCCCATCCAGGCTGCCACATAACACTGAGCAGAGTTCCATGTAGCATCTTGAAGACTCACACTGATTACTCTGTATTTCCTGATCCTGCGCTCTCCTTGCTTCTAACTTCTCCTGCCTGGTACGGTCTCCTATCTGAAAGCCCTGATCCCAGACCTTTTGCTTGGTCCTCATAGGACTTGCTGCTTTTCCTGGAGGAAGGCAAGATCTTTGCTGAATACAGGTAGCTTTCACATTTGCTTCTCTCTGCCCCACAGATGCTCTGAAAAGGATGCCCGGCTGGGCCTCTGCGCGCATTCCAATGAGGCTGTGCCTGCTGCTCCAGGTAAGCCCCCAGTGTCCGTCTGCTTTGAAAAACAAGAGGTAAGAAATTGAAGTCTCCATTGAGATCTTGAGGAACCTTCACGGGGACTCTGGGGTTGATGAACCCTTTCCTTAGACTAAATTCATAGAAAGAACCACCATAAATCGCTGCCACTCCTGGAGTGCTTCCTGTATGCTGGGCACTTATTTTATTTATTAAGCCATATTTGTGTGCATGGGCTTCCTTGGTGGCTCGATGGTAAAGAACCCGCCTGACGATGCAGGAGCTGCAAGCTTGACCCCTGGGTCAGGAAGACCCCCTGGAGAGGAAATGGCAGTCCACTCCAGTATGCTTGCCTGGGAAATTCCATAGCTAGAGGAGCTTGGTGGCCTATAGTCCATGGTGTTGCAGAGAGTTGGACGTGACTTAGTGACTAAACAACAGATGTATTCACGCATGTATTTGAATGTATTTGTATATACATGCTCACTTGCTATCTCCAGATGTAATACATTTATTATTCAATATTATATATTTATTATTAAATATAAACAATAAATGAGGAATTCATTATTTACATTTAACTGATGAGAAAACTGGGGCTTAGAAGTTAAGCTGCTGCTGCTGCTAACTCGCTTTAGTCATGTCCGACTCCGTGCGGCCCCATAGACGGCAGCCCACTAGGCTCCGCCATCCCTGGGATTCTCTAGGCAAGAATACTGGAGTGGGTTGCCATTTCCTTCTCCAATGCATGAAAGTGAAAAGAAAGTGAAGTCGCACAGTCACGTCCGACTCTTAGTGACCCCATGGACTGCAGCCTACCAGGCTCCTCTGTCCATGGGATTTTCCAGGCAAGAGTACTGGAGTGGGGTGCCATTGCCTTCTCCTAGAAGTTAAGCATCTTGCCTTAAGTCACATAGCTAGTAAGTGGTAGAACTGGGGTTAGAGATGCTGGTAGAGTGATAGGTTTCTTCTCAGCCCCCTCTGCCCACCCCCTGCGGCTTCTTCCCTGAGAAGGAGGCCTGTAATTGTCCTCAGATGCTGTGGGGGGCAAAAAGGAGCCTTCCATCCTCCCACCCCTCACGCCAGCTAGAAGACCATTGTGGTCCCCACCTAGCATCCCTCTGCTCTTCCCAGGGGAAGGACTTCACGCCAGCTACGTCATCGGTGGACTCCTCAGTGTTCTGCTGATTCTGGTGGTGATCGCGGCTTTGATGCTGTACAGGTAACCTCAGCCCCACTGCAGGGGCCACATGTTCGCTGAGGGGCCCCGTTAGCACGTTTGGGACCCCCTTGAAGCTGACCACTCACTGATTCAGCTGCTGACCAACCTCATTTCAAAGTTGGTCCCTGGGAAGAGCAGCAGAAGGGAAGGGCAGACACCTGAATGTGTACCCTTCTTCCCCAGGCGCATCACAGGTCATTTCCTCATTTAATGAGCTCAGCAACCCTTGGGATTTTCCTTATGGGCTAGGATCCTGAGGACACGGGCTGTGTTGCCCAGGGTCACACAGTGAGAGGCAACGCTGGCACCGATCCAGCAGCTTTGCTTTCTTGCCGCCATCCCACACCGCCTCAAACCCCTGAAGCTGGAAGTGATTTTCTCTTCACCTAAACACCCTTTATGACAATGTTGGGTGATGTATCATTGCTCGGTAGGAATCATCCTGAGAATCCTAAATTTCAAGTTAGAATATTTTTTTATCACTCTCTCTATATATATTTTCTCCTAAATGCTTTAAATGCAACTCACAGCAAAAACATCCTTCTGCTAATAACAACAGCTGCAACAATAATGGGCTTCCCTTATAGCTCAGTCAGTAAAGAATCTGCCTGCAGTGCAGGAGATCTGGGTTTGAGTCCTGGGTTGGGAATATTCCCCTGGAGAAAGAAATGGCAATCCACTCCAGTATACTTGCCTGGAGAATCCCACGGACAGAGGACCCTGGCAGGCTGCAGTCCATGGGGTCACAAGAGTTGGACACGACTTAGCAACTAAACCACCACCACCACGATAGTAATAATAGTAACAGCTACCATTTAATGAATATGTCTCAACGCCACAACCACCTTATAATACAGGTATTATTGTTCCTCACTTTACAGATGAGGATCTAAGGTTCAGAAAGTTTAGATTATGTCCACCAACATCCCTAGCAGCTAATAAGTAACAGAAGTGGGATTGAAACACAGGTCTGTCTCGACACTAAAGCTTGGCGTATTCATTTTTCTATTGCTGTACAACATTAACCCCAAACTTAGCAACTTAAAGTGACAACCACTGATTACCTCACAGTTTCTGTGGGTCAGAAATCTGGGTGCGGCTTAGCTGGTGCCTCTGCCTCAGGCTGTCTCATGAGGCAGCAATCAGGTGTCAGCCAGGGTTCCAGTCTTATCTTGAGACTTGAATGGAAGAGTAAGGGCGAGGATTCCCTTCTAAGCCCAGGATTTAGTTCCTCGCAGGCTGTGGGCTGGAGGCCTCCCTTGTCAGTTCCTTGCTTTGTGGGCTTTTCCATAGAACAACTTCCAACATGGCAGCTTGCATCCCTCAGAACAAAAGCAGGAGAGAGACAGAGAGGGAGGGCAAGCCAAGAGGGAAGCCAGTTTCCTTGTCAGGAGTTTCCTCGTAACCAAATCTAGTATCCCGCACTTTTCTACGTTCTGTTCCACAGAAGCAAGTCAGCAGGCCCAGCCCACACTCACGGGGCAGGGATTCAGAAGGTGTGAGAACCAGGAGACAGGGCCCACTGCGAGGCTGCCTGCCCAGATATCCTCCCCATACAGATCTGAACTAATTTCTCATCCCCTTTTCTTCCAAAGACACAAAAAGTCCAAGTTAACTGATCCTGGAATGGGGAACCTGACCTACAGCAACCCCTCCTATCGAACTTCCACTCAGGAAGTGAAGATCGAAGCGACCCCCAAACCGGCCATGTACAATCAACTGTGCTATAAGAAAGAGGTAAACGTGGAGACGCGTATCTGAGAGTGTTTCTGGAAGGGGCAGGGGATTACGCTCCAGTCGCCTGAGCAGTAAGGCTGCAGGGAGGGGTGCTGGGTGGTCCTGCCATCTTGGGAGCGACAGTGAAGAGAAGACTGGAATGTGATTTGGGTTTCTGGAGAGGTCGGCAGCTTGTGAGGGACCAGCTTGCAGGGCCGTGTTGAGAGCAAGGTTAGAAAGCAGATTCCAGGGACATCCCTGGTGTGGTTGGGACCTCACCTTCAGACACAGAGTGTGTGGGTTCGATCCCTGGGCAGGAAGCTAAGATCCCACATGCTTTGAGGTTAAAAACCTAAAACATAAGAACAGAAACAATACTATAACAAATTCAATTAAAAAAATAAAAATGTTAAAAAAAAAAAAAAAAAAAGGAAGGAAGCAAGCAGATCCAGGAGGTTTAGGTCTGAAAGCACGTGGGTGTGTACCTCCCTGCCCGAACGGGTTTTCCCAGGCGCAGATGTTCCTTCCCTTCTAGAGCTGTCATTCCCCAGCAGTGAGGCTGTGCCCCTTTAAAATGACCCCAAACTCCTAGAACTCCTGGACTTCTGCTTTCTAACCCCTGATCCAAGCTGTCGGCACCCAAGCTGTAGTTGGGAATGGCTGGTGTTTTGCTATGCTTCCTTTTATCACAGAATCTAAAGGAATTTCTGTACAATTTTGAAAGTTTATGTGCTTTTGTTAACTCCTTTGTTGTGAAAAATTATTTGCTGAATGTTTAGGCATGAAAAATAGACCCATTTCAATGAGGGCATATAACCCAGGACTTTGATTTTCCTAGTCTAATATGACTCTTGTTTTTTTTTCCTAAAATCCTGCAACCCTTCATTAGAAATTACCCTGTATAGGACCATATGAGATTCTCTTGGCCTGTCTAGCACAGTCAAAACCAGCCCTCACACTGACAGGGCTCCTCTGCATAACTAGTACGCTCTACATAATAATGTGATTTCGGGATCCACGAATTCCCCTATTAAAAAAACCTTCTACTACAAGCCAAAACCGAACCTGTAGGGATAGCTTGCAGATTCAGGGATGACAGACCCCTTCTCTATTAATATCTTTTGAGAGAAAGACTCTGGAAGCTTCTTGGGTTCCTGGTGTGTCTGATGCCCCAGAAAGGAACCCCAGTGAGGGCCCTCGGTTAGACACTAAAATCACGTGACTCTTTCTCTGTTGTATGCTTTCTCCTCAGCAGCTCTTTCACCCCTCTGATAGTCTTTCACCCTTTCTCTTCTGATTTCCTCTTCATTTCAGGTACCTGTTGCTGTGTGTTTGTAGAGGGAGTGGTATCCCTCATTGCTAGTGCCGTGTCACCCACTTCTTCCTGACTTACCCCCCGTGTCTCTGTGATGAAGACACTGAGTGGGCTGCGTCTTATCTACACTAATTCGGCATGGAGCGTGTGCTTGGTGCTGGGCATGTGTGTGCGTGCCTGTGGGCTTGTGTGCTGTGTCTCTCTCTCTGCTTGACTGAGGGAGCTGTTACTCCCAGAGGGCAGGGAGGACCACATTTTATGTTGTGTAACCATCAAAGCATCCTGCTTATTGTAGGGGCTCAATAAATATCTGTGGAATTGAATTGTTACTAAAATAAAGCAGCAGTTGCAGGGCTCTTGGCAGGAACACTATCCCAGGGACAGAAGCCAGGCCATGGCCCATTTTTCTGTTGGCAGTGGCGGCATGTTAGTTGGTATCCCCAAGAAACCAGGAGTAAGGCTATCCTTTGAGCAATCCAATAACAGAGAAGCCTGAGAAGAACTTAAGGCTTCCTTGGAACGATCCCTGGTTGCTTGAGAATGGCCCCAAGGCTCATGGGATCAGAGTCAGAATAACTTCACACAAAAGCTTGTAGGTTACAGGTCCCCAGTGGATTGACATTTAGAGCCCAAAGGAGAGGGTTTTCTAGAGCCTTTCTGCCTTACCTTCTGAAATTTTTCTTAAGAACATTAGAAAGAAGAGAATTAAGACTAAAATAGAACATGGAGCTATGTTCAATATCTTGTAATAAACTATAGTGGAAAAGAATCTGAAAAAGAATTTTAACTGAATCACTTTTGCTGTACACCAGAAACTAACATTGTAAATCAACTCTACTTTAAAAACAACAACAACAAAAATAAAATAGCACAAAAGTGGTTTAAAACCTTGAATAAGTGAACATTTAACTGCTTCCATCAGTTGCTTCTGGCCGGTATCTTAGCATGCTGCCCCATTAATAAACCACATTAGTGATGTGGCAGTAGCTAACACGACTTGGTGCATGTTACCTGTTAGATTTTGTGTGTTAGGTACCTACTAATTGCATTTCATGGATCACCTCTTTTGACGCTCACAGCCATAGGTTATGAGGTATGGGTACTGTTGCTCTAAAGAGGTGAGCCTGAGTTTGGGAGATGTTCAGTGATTCGCCCCAGGTGACGCGGCCAGTGCTGTGGTCACGCAAAGCCGGAAGCCACGATTCTCCTGCCTCCCCTATGATAAATGGTAATGACCATCAAAGCTGCTCCTTTCCTTTTAGGCTCAGCCTTATACGTTGGCTCTGACTAAATTTCCCCGTTTGTCTGTGAGATCTTTGCACTCTTCGCACCCACTCCTACTCCATGCACCCACTTCAGAGAGAGCTGATCAACTGACCGTGTCTCTCTGCTCCCCACCCCAGGGTGGACCTGACCATAACTACACCAAGGAGAAGGTCAAGATTGTCGAGGGCATCTGCCTCCTGTCTGGCGACGATGCCGAGTGGGATGACCTCAAGCAACTGCGCAGCTCCCGGGGGGGCCTTCTTCGGGATCACGTGTGCATGAAGACAGACACCGTGTCCATCCAGGCCAGCTCTGGCTCCCTGGACGACACGGAGACGGAGCAGCTGTTGCAGGAAGAGCAGTCCGAGTGCAGCAGCGTCCATACCGCAGCCACTCCCGAAAGACGGGGCTCCCTGCCCGACACAGGCTGGAGACACGAACGCAAGCTCTCCTCGGAGAGCCAGGTCTAAATGCCCGCGTTCCCCTCCCTGCCTCTCCTTCTCCTTGGTGGACTCCCGGTCCTCGTGCTCGCTTACACGGCAGGCCCCCTTTTTCTGTGCTGGTCCTGCTCCTCCTCCTCCCACCCCGTTAACTGCTCCCCGAGCCCTCTGCACGAACTGTTTCCACCCGAGTTCGTACCTACCTGTGCACCAGAAATGATGGGGCGTCCTCAGAATTTAGACCTGGACTGTACCACGAACCTCACCTCCTGCACTCCGTCCTGAGCACCCCCTGCCCCACCCTGCCACCCCGAAACCAAGCCTGGTAATGATTCCTCGGCCTGGTAACGATTCCTCGTCATTACAGAGCTTCACCTCCCTCCCCTGGTACCCTCAGTGCCTGCCCCACCAGAGCTGATGACCCAGGACGGCACTGCCCCAATCAGAGCTGGCCTGACCGCTTCTCTGGAGAACTTGCTGACTGGGGGCTGGAGCGGGGGCTGGGGTCATGTATAGAGAGAGAGATGAAGGATAGAGGCTGAGAGGAGGAGGAGGAGTCAGCCCAGCTGGCATGGGCATCTGGGGAACCTCCAGCCTTGAGGGCATTGGCAACATGAAAAAGATTTCAAGGGTGATTGGGCTGGGTGTCCTATCCATTGCCGGTGGTGGATAAGTTGTTTTTCCAGCTGCAGGCATTGAAGAGATCTATCTGGGTCTGGCTCAAGCTGTTCTTCCTCCTGCCAGAATGCCTGGAGCCTTTTCTACCTTCAGATGACTGGGGGTGGGGGTCCCTACCACAGGGCTGCTGGCTGATACGAATCCCCTCCTGCTGCCTCCAGGCTGTGAGCCGGTGGCTTGAGTAAGTGTGGGGGCCTCAGCACGGGGTCTCTGCCATGTCTGAGAAGTGCTTCTTAGGTCAAACATAGCACATCTCCTGAACTTTTAATGTCCTGCACTCTCTTCCCTCCTCATTCTCTCGGATTCTGAGCGCAGAGATCCTGGAGCAACTTCTCAAAGGAGAGCCGTTAAGTTCAACAAATGGCTGGGAAGAGTGATCAGGTCAGAGACTCGAGGCCCCCAGGGCCTAAAGTGAAGGGTCCATGAGGCTGAGCCTCCTGCATTCTCAGGTGCTCAGGGATCTAAGCGAGTGGACAGAAAGCCTGCAGCTGGTGGTGAAGTTCCCACTCCAAGTCCTCCCAGTTAGGTGACTACCTTTCCGTCCTGAGATACCGTCACTGGCTTCCTGCTTATTCACAGAAAAGGCATGCGTGTCACACAGATGTCGGGGGAATTGAGACTTCTTACCGTCCTAAATTTCTACCTAGCTCTTCTGGGTTTTGTTTTTTTGGTGCCTAATGTGCTTATTCTGATCTAGCCTTGTGGGCACTTGTGGCGAAGAGGCCTAAATAAAAATGCAAGGTGTGTGTGTTGCGGGGGGGCAAGGAGTAGAAAAGTAGAGAGAAACACTGAGGAGGCCCTTTCAGCCCAGGGCACACCCAGACCTCTTTCACCCAGGGTGAGAAGCCACAACAGGAGCTGAGGATGGATGGGGGTGCCTCGAGGGTAAGTTTCCAACTTTGAAACATGTCCTGGGGCTCCTGGCATTGAGAAATCAGCCGCCAAACATGTGAGTGAAAAGGGAAGACCAGAGCTAACCCTTTCCTGTTGGTTCTAAGATCGCTTGAGACAGGTGGCAGGCTCTTAGCCCTGCTCAGTAGCCAGCCCCAGGTCTGGACCCTCAAAGGACAGCCAGGCCAGGCCAAGCAGGATTTACCAGAACACAAAGTAGGAAAAGAAAGGTCCCCCCCCCCCGGGAGGAAAGGGGGGCATTTCACATTTGATGGGGCAGTAAAAGCAGGAGCACTCTGGGTCCTCGGATTCGCGGCTTGGGGATGCGGAGAGAAAGTAGCCAAACGGTATCTTCTCGTGGAAAGGGGGGGAGGATCTTATTGCACTTGGGCTGTTCAGAATGTAGAAAGGACATATTTGAAGAAATATCTATTTGAGCACTGATTTACTATGTAAAAAGCAAAATCTCTCTGTCCTAAACTAATGGAAGTGATTCTCCCACGCTCACGTGTAATGGTTTTAACGTTACTCACTGGAGAGATTGGACTTTCTGGAGTTATTTAACCACTATGTTCAGTATTTTAGGACTTTATGATAATTTAATATAAATTTAGCTTTTCTTAATCACCTTGCCTGGCTTGGAGTCATGACTAGTAACTGCACCTGCTCTGTCTGGCTGAAACATGCTGTGGAGACCTGCTTGCAGACATCACCACTAAGCCCTTTGGGGGTGTGAAGAGCGATAAAGGGTGGGAGGTTCCTGGCTGGAGGTCCAGCTCATCTTGAGAAGACAGGTTAAGACCAGAGTTCATTGGCTTCTGAAACCCTGATGCCCTCTAGAGCAGGGTGGCTGGTAGGTTTCATTGTGAGTGCCAGCTCTGGTTGGTCATGGCTGCCCGAGGTTCTGTCCAGACCCAATGGAAAAAAGTGTCATGATGGTTAGTAGAGTCTTCTTTGGGCACCATGACATCATTCTATTTCTGTTCTAGGTCTATTAGGACTTCAGTGTCACAGAACTTGACTTTGCCTTGCAGGGATGGTCACTGGCAAGACTGTTTGATGTCTTAAAAGCAAAGCACAGGGATGGGGACAAGAACAGTTGATTCCGGTCCCAGGTCTACCACTAGCTCTGTTTGATGTTGTGTTTCACAGTTACTCTGAGAATGGGTCAAATGAACTAAAATCCCTTTTGTTTTTAAGAAGCTGTCTATTCATAGCCCAACCATTACATCTCAAGGCTAGAACAAGGCATTGGGGATCCCATTTCAGCCTCTGGATGTAATACCTTTCAATGAAGATTGGGAGTCATACAAGTCTTAATGTCAGATACACAATTTGATGTTAGGGGTCAATAGTTGATTTTCTAAGCCACAAACCATTTACAGAATATTGTTCCCATTCATTCATTCATGTATTCATCTGCTAGGGGCTGGACACTGCCCAAGCATAACCAAGAAAGATATTATCACAGAGCTTAGAGTCCACCAATACCACCCCACTCCCCTCAAAAAAGAAAAAGGAAGCAAGAAGAACTGAATCTTTTTGTATATAAGGGATGAGATCTTGGTATAAACTGCCATGTATATTTCTTCTAACTTTGGTGAGGGATTGGTGTGCTAGAACAAAAACAAGTAGAATAGCTCAAGGATAACCATGCACCATTCTGTTTTGGAAAAAAAAAATCACAACAGACAGGAAAGGAGGACATTTGAAGAAATGAAATCCAGTCTAATGCACAAGCCTACATACCTGTAGGAAGTTTGCCCCCTTCCAGAGCCTCAGAATTACGGGCCAAGGCTATGAACAATGACCACTAGAGCCAGGAAGTCAGGAAGAACCTTTCAAATAGGGAGAAAAAAATGAATGCATTGAGCACACACCATTTGCCTGGAAAACCAGAAGTGTTTCTGGAAGAAGAAAATTTGGTGGATGCATTTTGCTAGCCTGTGATTGTCCTGCTGCCTCAGCAGGAGGTGGCAGAGGAGAATGGGGTGGCCTGATGGCCCAGGTCTTGCCAAGAATTTGACCGGTGGCAAGTGAGAATTCTGTAACAGCGCCAGGGACTAGCTAGCGCCCTGTTTTCCTGTATGCTTACTCTTAGCTTCCTCATCAGTAAAATGAAAAGGTTGAACCAGGTGATTGCTGAGGTCCTTTCTGGCCTGAGACTTGTATTTATGTTCCTTTCAGGAAATCTTGGGGATGAAACAAGACTTGAGAATTCCTTGTCTGGTTTTGTGGATATAAAATCTAGAACTGCCAAGTAGGGAGATAATGAGTCAAAGTCTAACAAACTGGACACATTTTTGCAAACTACTAATAGTTATGTTCAAAATGCAGTCACTGCCTTTCTCTCTATATTATTTGAGCAAACTGTGCAACCTAAGATCAATCAGTTCAGTTCAGTCGCTCAGTCGTATCCGACTATTTGCAGCCCCATGAACCGCAGTACGCCAGGTCTCCCTGTCCATCACCAACTCCCGGAGTTTACCCAAACTCATGTCCATTGAGTCGGTGATGCCATCCAGCCATCTCATCCTCTATCGTCCCCTTCTCCTCCTGCCCTCAATCTTTCCCAGCATCAGGGTCTTTTCAAATGAGTCAGCTCTTTGCATCAGGAGGCCAAAGTATTGGGAGTTTCAGCTTCAACATCAGTCCTTCCAATGAACACCCAGGACTGATCCCCTTTAGGATGGACTGGTTGGATATCCTTGCAGATCAAGGGACTCTCAAGAGCCTTCTCCAACACCACAGTTGAAAAGCATCAATTCTTCAGTGCTCAGCTTTCTTTATAGTCCAACTCTCACATCCATACCTGACTACAGGAAAAACCATAGCCTTGACTAGATGGACCTTTGTTTGCAAAGTAATGTCTCTGCTTTTTAATATGCTTTCTAGGTTGGTCATAATTTTCCTTCCAAGGAGTAAGCGTCTTTTAATTTCATGGCTGCAATCACCATCTGCAGTGATTTTGGGGCCCCCCAAAATAAAGTTTATCACTGTTTCCCCATCTATTTCCATGAAGTGATGGGACCAGATGCCACAATCTTCGTTTTCTGAATGTTGAGCTTTATGCCAACTTTTTCACTCTCACTTTCATCCAGAGGCTCTTTAGTTCTTCACTTTTTGCCATAAGGGTGGTGTCATCTGCATTATCTGAGGTTATTGATATTTCTCCTGGCAATCTTGCTTCCAGCTTGTGCTTCATCCAGCCCAGCATTTCTCATGATGTACTCTGCATATAAGTTAAATAAGCAGGGTGACAATATACAGCCTTGACGTACTCCTTTTCCTATTTGGAACCAGTCTGTTGTTCCATGTCCAGTTCTAACTGCTGCTTCCTGATCTGCATATTGATTTCTCAAGAGGCAGGTCAGGTGGTCTGGTATTCCCATCTCTTTCAGAATTTTCCACCGTTTATTATGATCCACACAGTCAAAGACTTTGGCATAATCAATAAGGCAGAAATAGATGAACAGATCTCTGTAAACCATAAAAGGTCTCCAAGGCATGAACTGAAGCTTTCATCAAACCTAGGCCAGAAGAAAACAGTCAGTGGTGCCCAGGAACCAGGAAAGAGCATCTGCAAGAGCTGAGGGTGTAGGAGAGTCTAAGCATACCGCACTGACATTCAAGGGCACCTGTAGTCATTTCTACTAATGGACATAATGCTGAAAGAAATGTGGTTGAACCCTTTTTGTGGCTAAGAAACAGTCTATGTCTTTCCTTCACATTTGAAGATGACTCAACTGGTCCAGCTAGTACGATATGTGCTGGGGGATATTTCAGGCAGCCTTTGTCTTGAAATATTTCCTCACTCACCCATTTTTCCCTCTCCAGATCATTCTCCCATTAACCAGGTGACAGAGGCTAAGTAGAACTCTGCATAAAGGCAGAATTTTATTTCCTGTCAAGGCTCCCGTCACAACTTTAGACACCCTGATGTGATGTTAAAACAGATCCAGACAGCCTAATTAAGGGTCTGTGTTTAAACCCAAGGCTGAAGTTAGCCCCAAGGCTATCCAATCTGCTTAATTCATTTACAAGACACAAAGAGCCAAGAACTTTCACTTATCCTGCCCTTCTCAGTGGTTTTTCCTTCAGCCCTTAAAAGCCTGGTGACAGCCTGCTAGAGAGGTCCCTAATCTCTCCTTTCTGCATACTTCCTCTTTGGTGGAGCTGATGCTTCTGTGGTCAAAGTTCTTGGACAGCCTGCATTTTGGGGCCTAAGGAGAAATGGACTATAAGAGAAAAAAAAGCTGTTCATCCCTTCATTTAACCAGCACCTATTAAATGCAACCAAGTGCAAGATGGGATAGGCTTTTCCATCTTGGAGGCCAGTCAAGGCACTAAAAACCACAGCCACATAAGATCTGTGTTAATGTTGCCACTGCTGTCTCCAGGGAATAATGCAGGGAGGTCCTGGACTGAGAGCTGAAGTTAATCACTGAAGCTGCCCCTTTGAGGCTGATGGGTCCACATCCCATGGCAGGGGTGTTTCCACCAAAATGGCTTGTGATTGTGATGGAATGAGCACTGTCCTAACCCTGGCAGACTTTTCAGAAATGCTCAGCACAGTTACTCAGCAGCCACCATGTTTGGCATTTGTTTCCTGCTTCCGGTTGCAACGATACAGTCTGCACTTAGATATCTAATGTCCACAAGAGTTTCATTATTAACTTCCATGTGCAGAACTATTGAGAGATCCCAGGAATAAAGTAGGTGAACATAAGTCTAATAAATACATAGATAAATGCCATTTGATGATAATCCTGGACTTGCTAAACACTGAGCATCCACCATGGGCAAGGTACTGTATTAGTTTTCTACAAGGCTCTACAGAATCTGCCATTCCCTTCTCTCTATTACCAGTAGGACCGCAGCTGCTACTACCTTCCTGGTGCCAAATACTCTGCTCTTTCTCAAACCTGCCAGGTATGCACTCAACTTAGGGTCTTTGCATACCTGTTCCCTCTGGCTAGCACTTTCTTCCTCTAGATATACTCATGGTGAACTGCTTTGCCTTTTTTCAAGCGTTTGCTCAAATGTGATCTCAATGAACTCTGACTACCCTTCATAAAATTATAGTCTTTCCAACTGCACTTCCCAATTCCTTGTACCTTGTTTCCTTCTTTTCCATTTTCCCATTGCATAATAACATACTATATGATTTTTAAAGTATTGATTGTTTATGCTTCTTCATTATAATGTGAGCACCATAAGAGGAGGGGTGTGTTTTTTTTGGCGGGGGGGGGGGTATACTTTATTTATGGATAATCCCAAATGCCTAGAACAGTTCTGCACATACTAGGTGCTCAAAAAAATATCTGCTGAATGAATGAATAAATTAAGGGAATCAGACATTTAATGCCCACCTTCTAGTGGGGTTGCACCTAAACCAAATAAGACAAAAAGGGATTTTGCCATCTTGTTCTAAAGTCTAAATCTCCAGGATCTAGACTCTACACATTGTTCATTCACCAAATTCCAGGTTACCATCACTCTCTCCTTACATGTAATCTTCAATTTATTTCTGATATTTAAATAAAGTAAACATGTCAATGACCAATGACTGAAGAAGACTATTTCTATATACTGCTAGCCTGTTTCTCAAAGGTTAGGGTGACACTTTGCTCAGATCGGCTCCTCCTCCTCCCTCTGCCTGTGGATTTATCTGCTTCGCTCATCTTTTCATTCTCGCCACTCTCTCACTCTGTGGTCTCAGCCACAATTTCATCTTTTCACTCCATGGAGGTGATTCTTATATCACTTGAGTCCAGTCTCTTCTCACAGCTCTCATCCTGGACTCCTTATGCCTACTTACATGATTCTATTTGCATATCTCATTGCCATGTAAAAGTAAACAGGTTTGTCTTCCCTTTGAGACTGGCTTCTCCTGACTTTCTACTTCCATTTGGGCAATCGCTGCCTCCCATTCCCTAGGCTCTCAAGTCCTGGCTACATTCTGATTCATCTCTCTAAATGGGTCCCACCCTTACCTTTATTCCTTAGTCTGTTGCCAAAACTTTCCCTCTTTCTTCAATCTTTTCTCATCATTTCCATTGCTCATATCAGACTCCTAATGGGCTCTCAACTCTAACCATTTTAGAATTAGACAATCAAGCTAGTTAGTTTTCCTAAAGTGCAATTCTGATTTTGTCACTCCTTTGCTCAGAAATCTTCAGTAGCTCTTCACTGCCTACTTTAAAAAAGTACAAATTCCTTACCCTAGTATTCAAGACCCTCCCAAAATTGTTCCTTTCTCAGTTACTCTTGTGTCCCACTAACTTCCTAATATGAATGCTCTTCTAAAATCAACCCACAGGTTCAACCCCCAACATAAAATGTACTTTCTTGTCTCTGTGCCCATACTTTTCCCACTACTAGACATTCTCCCTTCTCCTACTAAAAAAAAATGTTTTAACATGTCAGTGGTAAAAAATTCATTTCCCTTCCTAATGAGTCCCATCCCCCTTAAGTTTTTTGAAATTCCAGTATTGTTCTAACCATTTTCAGGCAAGCACACATATACACATACATTTATAACCATATATAATAAAATCATTCCATGTGCCAAGTCACTTCAGTCATGTCTGACCCTTTTGCAACCCGATGGACTGTAGCCTGCCAGGCTCCTCTGTCCATGGGATTCTCCAGGCAAGAATACTGGAGTGCATTGCCATGCCCTCATCCAGGGGATCTTCCAGACCAAGGGATCGAACCTATGCCTCCTCTGGCTTCTGCATTGCAGGAGGATTCTTTACCGCTGAGCCACTGGGGAAGCCCCCAAATCAGTCCATATATGTATGCTTTTCTGCAACTTGCCTTTTTTTCAATTAAATAAAATTTGTGCATTTTTCTAACTGGCACATATACATTAACTGTATTCTTTTTAACAGTTGTATAGTATTCTGTTGAATGGATATACCATAATTTATATAAGTTCCCTATAAATGAACATGTAATTTTTAGGGTTTTTTGTCATTGATGTGTTTGTTTTCTAAATCAGTGCGTAGTGAATGTCTTTGTACATTTTTTTTGCATACATGCATAAATCTGTATGACAAATTCCCATCAGTAGCATTATTTGGCCAGAGACTATACAATTTCACATTTTAACAACTGTTAAATTGGCCTCCTAAACGTTTGTACAGTTACACTTTTACTGACAAGTGACTTTGAATGTCTATTTCTCTAACTCTTAGCTAACCAAAAGTAGTTAAACTTTTTCATCTTTGCCAATTAGATAGATTAAAACAAAAACTATTGTTTTATTACTTTCACCCATCCCTTCTCCATTTCTTACCCTCTTGGCTACATACAGTTTAAATCTCAGATTAAAAATACATCCCCTTCACAGATCCTTCGCCATCTATTTTCCCCTTCCCCTAAACATCTACAGCTTTTTATATTGTTCTCATATTGCTTGAATTTTAGTGACTAGTTCTATACGTTTTATTCCTCTGACAACTGTAGTTTGCAAATTCCTTGGAAGTTAGGATCAGGTCTTAAGTAAGTAAGTAAAGTCACTCAGTCGTATCCGACTCTTTGTGACCCCATGGCCTGCAGCCCACCAGCCTCCTCAGTCCATGAGAGTCTCCAAGCAAGAATACTGGAGTGGGTTGCCATTTCCTTCTCCAGGGGATCTTCCCGACCCAGGGATCAAACCCAGGTCTCCCGCATTGGAGGCAGACGCTTTAACCTCTGAGCCACCAGGGAAGTCCAGAAACACTGAATGTAGAGACAAAACAAGAATTTCAGGAACCATATTAACCAAGTCTCTCATTTTTACAAATAACCAGAGTATTAAGTCTTTGAAGAATGCATTACTGTTCAAAGCCCATTTCTAGACACTCAATTACTTATATTAATTCAACACACTAAATTTATAAGGGAAACATCATTATCCCGGTTCACTTATAAGGAAACTAAGTTCTACATGATTTACTGAGAAAAGTGCTTTACTCAGAGCAGGTCCAAGAGCAGGATCCATCGTCCTGGCTCCATGCATCCTCCTTCCACTGTATCTTAGTTGCCTTTCTGGTTTCCCTCACTCACTCAGCTGCATATAAATATTTGCGAATAAAATGACTCGGAAAAAAATTGCCAGGTGGTGTTTGCATCTCCATACTTTGTCCACTTGATGCAAAGAACTGATTCATTGTTAAAGAGCCTGATGCTGGGGACAGATTGAAGGCAGGAGGGGAAGGGGACGACAGAGGATGAGATGGTTGCATGGCATCACCGACTCGATGGATTTGAGTTTGAACAAGCTCCAGGAATGGCGATGGACAGGGAGGCCTGGCATCTTGTCGCAAAAAGTCGGACAAGACTGAGCGACTGAACTGACTAACAGGAGTTTAAATACGTGCAATTAAGTAAAGCAAACCTGCTGAGCACCCAGGAGGCACAGCTAGCTCTTCACACACCTTTCTTCCAGGACAGTTTCAATCTTTCGCTCCTCGCCCCGAGACCTCCCCACAGGACCAAGCAGTCGCTGCGCACGGCCCCTTTAAGGCTGCGGGCGGCGCGTGCCCACAGTTCTTTCAAACGGACCAATGGAAGGACAATGGGCGGTCCGCCCAGGACCAATAAACAACGAGGACACTGCGGGGTGTGCGGCGGACCGAGGGGTTTCAAACGGCTTAGAGCAACCTCTTGGTTCTGGCCCGGCGGAGGTGAGTGGACTGTGGGCCCGACCCACCGGCCTAGGCCCCTCAGGTTCACGAGTGGCGCGCGCGGAGCGGCCTCTCACCCGGGCGCGGGAGCGGGGGCTTCCGCGGACGCGCGCCTTCCTCGCCCCACAAACCCGGCGGGTCTGAGGCGGCGGAGCGGGGCGGAGGCCGGGGGACTGGCGGCAGGG